>JAJTUV010002462.1:0-140097 GCA_021653895.1 Mastomys natalensis
GTTAGTCGGTCTCTAACCCAAAGGCAACGGCAGTTATTTCTCACAGAGACCCTTCTAAGCCTTCCGTTGTCACAAAGCTCTTTAATCCCTGCCTGGCTCCACAGGGTGCAGAGAAACCGTTCAGGACAACAAATGGCTACCATTTTCAAGGAAGCACCAGATCACTCCAGACATATCCAGTTAATTGAACCACACAAAACATCCCCACCTTGCTCTCAGGTCTGACACTCACTGCCAGCCTTCCCAGATCTCATCTATGATCAGCCAAGGGACACGCCAGGCCCATGTATTATCTCCAGCCCTGCAGGCTCCCTCCTTCCCATCACTGGCTTCATTGAGCAGCCGAGTCTTAACAGCACTGGCTGGGGCGCACAGGCCGCATGGGACACAGCAGGCCAGTGTTCACAGAACCTGTTCCTCTCTTTTGCCCAGGATGGTGACATCATCTCTTCAACGCTGCAGTCCCGGTCACCCCAGTGTGCACAATCAGTTCCAAGAATCTCGTTCTCACTGTACTGGCTTTGTGTATCAACTTGACACAAAGGAAATGCCTCCATGAGATCCAGCTGTCAGGCATTTTCTCAATCAGTGATCAATGAGGGAGGGCCCAGCCCATTGTGGGTGGTGCCATCCCCGGGCTGCTGGTCCTGGATTCTATAAGAAAGCAGCGTGAGCAAGCCATGAGGAGCAAGGCAGTAAGTAGCATCCCTCCATGGCCTCTGCATCAGCTCCTGCCTCCAGGGTCCTGCCCTACTTGAGTTCCTGTCCTGACTTCCTTTGGTGATGAGCAGCGATGTAGAAGTGTAAAGCAAATCAACTCTATCCCCTCCCACCCTCTCATCTTGCTTTTAGATCATGGTGTTTGGTTGCAGTAATAGAAACCCTAAGTTAGACACTCACCATCTATAAAATAAAGGCTCAGTCATTAGGGCACAGCCTAGTGCTTGGTACTGTGGGCTCACCGAGGGCTCACTAACTGACTACATTAATGGCTATAATCACTGCAATTTAAGATTCACCCAAATGCTTTTCATAAGCAGCCTAAGATAAACCCCTCCAAATCTATAGTTTGAGAAAGTCAGTAAAATCCTTTTCCTCCCACTAGCTATTTAATACTAAGAAGGCTTTCATTTCACCTCTCTTCCAGGGCAAGCGCATCCTATTTTCTTACCATCTGCCTTAAGGTTTCATAGCTGTGAAGACACACCATGACCTCATGACCACAGCAGCTCTTATAAAGGAAAGCATTTAATTGGGACCATTGTCATCACAGCGTGAACCACAATGGCATGCAGCAGCCACAGTGCTGGAGAGCAGCAAGGGTTTTTCTACCTCTGGATCAGCAGGCAGCAGGAAGAGAGAGTGAGACACTGATCTCAGCTTCAGCATCTGAGACCCCCAAAGCCTGCTCTGAGTGACACACTTCCTCAACAAGGCCACACCCACTCTAACAAGGCCACACCTACTCCAACAAGGCCACACCTCCTAACAGTGCCCCTCCCTACAGACCTGCGGGGCCATTTTTCATTCATCACCACAGCACTCACCTCAGTTACTTTCTTACTATCGTTGACAAAATACCCGACAAAAACCATCACGGGAAGAAAGTGCTCAGTGCTATCTCCGCCCAAGGATGCTCTCATGGCGGTCCAAGTGTGGTGAGGAAGGCTTGTTGGCAGGAGCTGGAGGCAGCTGGTCACATTGTATCCATACGTCAGGAAGCAGACAGTGATGAGTCCTGTGTTACATTGTATCCACACGTCAGGGAGCAGAGAGCGATGAGCCCTGTGTTTAGCTCTTTCTCCTTTTGACAGCCATGCCCAGGTTTGTCTCCTAAATGACTTTAAATCCAGTCAAACTGTTTGATCTTAGCCATATCACCATTCCTCCTAGACCTCAGCCCTCAGAACCCCTTCCCACCCACACGGCTTGTTCTTATGCATATGTTCGATCATTGTTTCCGAAAATACAGCTGGCACACCAGGGTCTGAAACAGTCCTCAGATCTTGGCTCTCCAGAGCCCAGTGTCTTTCTGGTAACAAAACTGAGAGCTCCCTCCTTGTCCTCAGATGGAATAAAATAAGGAGATTGCAAACTCAGTTTTCTTGCAAAAATTCACCACTTAGCAAGAGAAAATAAACTGTGTTCTGATCACAAGGAGATTTGGACAGAAAATGTTAATTATCAAAAAAATATGATTTGGGGGAAACACAGACCCTTAACAATTTCACTGACCAGCCGTTACTCAAGAGCTGCAGCCCCTTCTCCATGGAAAGGATTCTCGTACATTTAAAGTATTTGGGGGACGTGGCATGGGGCAAATTTAAATTCTTTCTCTTCAGTTGACATTAAATAATAGCGATGACCATCCCAAATTTGTCATGAGCCATGGCGTCCCTCTTTATACAGAGACAAACCAAAAATATATTGACTTGTAAAAATATACTAATCTGAATGGGGAGATAGACCAATGGTACAGTGCTTGTCCATACAAGCACAAGAGTCCCCAGCACCCATATTTAAAAAACAAAAAACAAAAAAACAAAAAACAAAAAAACCAAACAACAACAAAAAAACATGTGGTAGTGCATGCCTCAAATCCCAGGCAGAGGAGACAGACAAGTTAGCCCCGGGCTCTCTGCATAGCCAAGCTAGCCAAAACCGGCAAGGTCTAAGTGCAAAGAGAAGCCCTGTGTGAAGAAGTAAGACAGAGGAAGGTGGCTCAGCTGGAAAAGGCACCTGCTGTCAAGCCTCAGAATCACCTGGTACAAGCAGAGAGCCAACTCCCACAAGTTGTCCTCTGCCCTTCAATCACACATGTACACACACAGACACACAAGATAGATAGATGAAGAGAGAGAGAGGGGGGGGGCAGACAGAGAAACAGACAGAGAGAGAATATCAATTTATTTAAAAGGTGGCAGGTATAATAGAGGATCCCCAAAGTTGACCTTTGTTTCCACACATGTACACAGGCAAACATATCCATGCTTATACACAGTTATCACATACACACAGTACACATGCATATTATGCTTATAATCCCACACACATGCATACACATGCTTATAACACGCACATACATGTTTATAACACACACATGCATATACATTCTTATAACACATATGCATACACATGCTTACAACACACACATCCACACATACACATGCTTATAACACACACTCCCATATACCCATGCGTACACATCCTTATAACACACACACACCACTTGTTTGTTTGTTTGTTTGTTGAGACAAGGTTTCTCTACATAGCCCTGGATGTCCTATAAGTTGTTCTATAGACGGAGAGTTAACATCAGTCTCATAAATCTGCCGCCCTGCCTGCCCCTGCCCCTGCCCTGCCCCTGCCCCTGCCCCTGCCCCTGCCCTGCCCCTGCCCCTGCCCTGCCCCTGCCCCTAGCCTCCCCCTTTCCTTCCAAGTGCTAGCACCAAAGGCGTGTGCCACCATAACCAGCTGAAATTTTTAATTAATTCAGAAAAGCAGTAGCAACAAAAAGATAGAGAATTAAGCCAAGGCTGCAAGAGCCCCCCTTCACCTCCACCCCTACATCCACTCCAACTGGCACCCCAGGAGCAGGAGCACATCTGAACAAGCAATCCTATCTCTGTGGTCACATTTACTGTTTTCTTGACAAGAACAAAGTCCAATTTTTTGGACAGAGGACAAAATACAATCAGGGCCATTATTTTCAATGACAAGACAGTCACCTTCACTACTGGCTCCCAGAGGTGTGTCTAGGCCTCAGTCTCTGCATTGCCTGGACCCCCTGAGTCTCCTCCATCAGTCCTAGCAGACCTAAAGGCAGAAGCCCACCCATTACAGGCACTCCTTAGTTTGTCCAACCCTGTCTTTGTCCCCTAAAGGCTGCTTCTTCAGCTGTACAACTATAAGCCCATGAAAGTAATAAGGTACTTAATCATGTGCTCTTCATTTTAGTAAAATGTCTGCTTTGTACTCGTGTAGGACCTAACATGAGAGAGAAGGCAAAAAGTCTTCCCAGACCACACTCCCTGGGCCTGGTGAAGGACGTGCCATCCCTATTCTGGGAAAGAAATTGATAACAGATCACAGAAGCAATAACTTTCAATCTGTGTAACTGCCACAGTATAAAACTATGGAACACAGTAAAGCCACGGAAGCCATGGCCACAGCGGGACCTCTCACTCTAACTAATGTAACTACCACAGTATAGAAGTACAGAACCCAATGCCACGGAAGTCACAGAAGCCACAGAGGGACCTCTCACTCTAACTAATGTAACTACCACAGTATAGAAGTACAGAACCCAATGCCACAGAAGCCATGAAAGCACAGAAGCCATGGAGGGACCTCTCATTCTAACTAACTTAACTGCTACAGTATAGAAGTACAAACAACCCATACCATGGAAGCCACAGAAGCCACTTGGAGGACCTCTCACTCTAATTAATGTAACTGTCATGGTATAGAAATACAGGACCCAATGGCACGGAAGCCATAGAAGCCATGGAAGCCACTGTGGGACCTCTCACTCTAACTGAATGTAACTGTCACATATAAGAAGTACAGAACCCAATGCCATGGAAGTCCACAGAAGCCACAACGGGACCTCTCACTCTAACTAATGTAACTGTCACAGTTAGAAGTACAGAACTCCATGCCACAGAAGCCATGAATGTCCACAGAAGCCATGGAGAGATTCTACGCAACTAACTTAACTGCTTGCAGTATAAAAGGTTACTGAATCCAATCCATGAAGCCTGAAAGCCACAGAAGCCATGGAGGAACCTTCACTCTAAGCTAACTTACTGCTATAGTAAGAAGTACAAACCAATACCCCACAAGCACTGGTGAAACCTTCCACTCTAATTAAAGTAACCGGCACAGTATAGAAATACAGGACCATGGCACGGAAGCCATAGAAGCCACGGAGCCACGGTGTGACCCTCACTCTAACGAATGTCAGCGCTCACACTTCCTACTTCTTCAGAGCAGTATTTTTATTTTCACCTAACTCAAGTTAGCAAGTGTATACTGTTTTGCAACAGAGGCTTTCTTTGTCATTTCCAAATCTAACATTCACAAACAAGGGAGGTTCTTGTCCCAGAATGTCCCTCAGAAATCACCAAAACAATGGTGATCAAGAGAGCTGTCACTGAATTACAAGTGGCCACAGATGAAAGCCAGGAACTGCAGTCAGATAACCCCCGGCCAAAGGGGGTCACTCTATGAAGTCACCGCATCATTTCAGGTCAGAATCAAAACCATCCAGGTCACGGGACAGGCCCATCATTTTCTCCAAGAATCTTGGAAATAGCTCATTATTTTTGCTTTACTACAGAGTTCTGGTTAGCAAATAAGGCCTCATAATAGTGTCATCTGGAATCTCTACATGGCCTGGCCCTGAAGATGTAATCAGACTGGCAAGATCCACCCAAGCCCCATATTCAACAGAAGCATAAGTCGCTGAGGCACAAGCAGTGTTTTGGGTGAGGCTCTGTTCACCTCCTCCAACAGACGTTCAAGTTTGCAATCCATGCTTACTACTCCCTGAATAATCTAGACATAGAATATCAGTGCTTTTCCATTTACATACACAGACACACACACCGATAGAGACACACACACACAGACACACACACAGACACACACACGACAGACACACGCCACACACAAGCACAATTCACTCAAAAACCAAGTGTGAGTAAAATTTAGACTATCTAATAAACGCTAAGTCAAAAATCCAGGTAGCAAAGCATACCATAAACTGAAAACCTCCTAGACAGTACCGTCTAGGACAGTGGTTGTCAACCTTGCTAATGCTGCAATCCTTTAATAGTTCCTAGTGTTGTGCAGACCCCCCAACCATAAAATTATTTCCAATGCTACTTCACAACTGTACTTTTGCTACTGTTATGAACTGTAATGTAAATATCTGATATACAGATGGCCTTAGGTGACCCTGTGACAAGGCTGTTCCAACCACCACCAAGGGGTCCCGACCCACAGGTTGAGAACCCTGGTCTAGGGTCGCCTCCCTGGCCCCTTAAACTCTGGGTGGTGTTTCATCGTTTCCCTACACTCAGTCCCTCGGAGATGGTGCTCTCTGTTGGTCTGAGGACTGGCTAGCCAGGACTAAGAACACTGGCATCTTCTCTTCACACCTTTCTAGAGTTGAACAAGGCATCTTTACTCCTCATCGGTAAGAAAATCGTCCACCTGTTCCGGTGGCTCGGGTCCACCCACACAAACTTTCGTGCCTAATATTTCTCATCATGGTATAACTCCAGACAGGGGATATTCTCTCCAGTGGGAAAGATCTATCATCCACTCTAAATGTATACAACCTCTAATTTTAATTCTCAGTGTGCTAGGCTTTGAAAGACCCACCTGAGGCAGCCTTGGTTATCTAAGGCCACCTACTGGTAGGTATCTGTCTTCTGTCTACACAGCCTGTTCCCATAGGGCTCAACTTGACCCTTGGACTCCAATTGTACACAGCAACTAAAGAGCATATAACAAGCCTTCTCATTTTAAAAATCTCAGTGAGCTGGGCCCCCAAAGCCAGAGAGCATGAGTAAGTAGCAAGCTGAATCCTGTAGGACCCAACCTCCCAGGACGGCAGTGTTTATGATGCTTCTGCATTTCTGCTCTGTGCTCAGGTTCACAGTGATGCAAAGACAAGCAGCACAGCAGGGCTACGTGCTGAAGTACACGTGAGTGCCGGCTTCTGCCTCCATGCAAAGAAAGCTGGGTCTTCTCTTCCACAGACAGTGATAAATGCCCCAGCAAGGATCAACAGCTAAGTTTCACAGTGTCCCTCATACTACAGTGCATGAGACAGAATGAGTGATCTCTTTTCTGAGAGCACCATTCCAGGGAGCAGAAGGACACGAAGCGTATGAAAGAGAGATGGAGAAAATGAAAAAGAATTAGATTAAGCTCCTGGAAAGTAGAAAAAAAAACAAAGATCTGGGCGTGGTCAGCCCAGCGAGGTTCCATCCAACCGGCAAGGGAACAAATTAAGCGTGCATGAACGTTCTCGGCTCACTGCCTGGACTTCCTCAGAATTTTCAAAATAAACATGCTATGTGGGACACGCTCAGTTACTGTCCATTCCCCTAGTGAAAATTTACCTTAATAATTTGTTAGCAGGGGAAACAGTAGAAGTGCAATCAACATGATCCCTTCTTAAACCTATGCTGGAAAGATCAACTCACCATCCCTCCCCGCCCGATTCCAGCTGCCCAACCCAACTCACACAGTAGCTGCTGTTTCACTCTCTCCAGCAGCTCCTACATGATTCAGGAGAGGTGGCCTCTCTTGAAGTATGCCTGAAAACCCAGGCTCTGCACAGTACCCTAGCAAAGGGTGCAGGGAGCAAGCAAGGTCAGGCTTACCTCAGTCTCTTCCCTGACTGGCCTGAGAACTGACCCACCAGATCAGAGGAAACTGACTCTCCACGAACCACCTCAAGATAAGACGGAATGGATAAGGACATACAGCCAAATGGACGGGAGACATTCAAGATTTGGGGGAAGATAGACGTGGCTATTTCTCTATATTCAGAAATGTCCTATAAGTTCTGTATGTGCTCTATACTCCATACTTTCTAGAGTAATAATGTACAGTAGCTCTGGAGACAGTGAATCCCTTCAGCCGCTTCTGCCGTAGCTCTTTCTAACCAGCAAGTGAGGTCCTAGCCTTCGTCAGCTCAGTTTACTGCATGGCTTTGGTTTTCTTCAAGGAAACATGATGCCCTTCTACTGACGGCTGCCAGTTACTTCCTGAGCACAGGTGAGGTGCTAGGCGCTCCTCCTTCTCACTGTGACTATAAGGAACATGCAGCACCACCAAAAGGCCCTACTCTTGGCAGATCAGCAACTCCTTTATAGTGAAGGAAGCCAGAGGCTATGGATCAGACTGCAAGTGAGGCCAGGAGTGCACTGCTCTCTCTGGGCCCACAAGTTATCCACCCTTCCTCCCAGAAACACAAAGGCTGCACCAGATCTGTCAGGGAAATGGTAACTCATCTAATTAAATAGTATGAAAGCAGAGGCCTGGCTTGGCAGCTTGCTGATTAGCTATCATGCTGCTTCAGACACACACACGTACATGCACACACATACACACACATGCACCATCTATATACACATATGTACATAAATATATTCAGACATACACAATACATATATACACACCATATATATGTGTATACACACACATACATATACACATACATATATACTCATGAACATATATACATTCAAATAGCACATATACATGCATATACCATCTCCACACATATATATACACATATGTACAAACACACTCATACACATATACATACCATATATATACACACGTACACATATGTGCACATATACACTATGCACATATACCTGTACTCACACAACATATATATACACTCAAACACACATACCATACACATATATAATTATACACATATGTGCACCCACATACACACTCATGCACACACAACCCACTGTACTTGTATTGCCTTTCCCAAGATGACAGGGGCTTGTGTAAGTATCTAATGCACTGAGCTTATCGGTCACTGAGGGATCCCTTCCCTTCAGTCTAGTTTGTTTCAATCGAGGTATTTAAATTTGTCATAAGCATTTTAGACCCTCCCCTTTCCCCTTCCCACCAAGCGTCAGGAAACCACCAGCACAAAGGCAGTGATTTTGGCACAGACATGTTTTTTATCTTGAGCAACCCCACCGAGTCACTTGCTTCTCTGTTATCTGTCTTATAAGGCATCAGCAATCAGGGCCAACCTCAGCTGAGCTCGGCTGTCGGGGCACAAGTTCAGTTTCTACCTCCAATTATAATGGCAAAGCTTGATATACATCAGGATGTGATTAACCCAGAAAGGGGTTACATCCCAGAACTACAATCACAGCTGGTGGACCTCAGAGGGGCTTCAGAAGGTCTGTGAATCCCCACAAACTTGACAGCACAGAGCTAAGGTCCCACCTGGTTGGTCTCAGTGGGGCTTCAAAGAGCCCATGAATCCCTACGAGCTCCATATAAACCTATGTCATATAAGTTGTGCATTATGCTAAACACTGTATATGAACAATAACAAGAAATAGCTATCGAGGTGACTCAAGAGGTAGAGACACTTGCCACGGAGCCTGAGGGCCCAAGTTTGTTTCCTGAGACTGGCATGGTGGCAGGAGAGAGCTGACTCCCACAGGTTGTCCTCTGACCCCAAGAAGCACACAAACACCCTCACACAAAACCAATTAGATTTTTAATTAAAGAATAACAAAGATAAACAAAAGCAAGAATTTTCCAAGAAAAAAAAAAGCAACCATGGTATCTAGATAGCAGACACAAGCCACGACTCTTCAGAGAGTGGTTGGGAACGCTGGACAGGGCTCTCTAGGCAGTGAAATCTGGGGATCAATCCAGTCCACACCTTATGAATGGAGCAAGTTTCTTCTGCTTTGGACACATCCCATGCCTCAGCCAGGTGAGGGTAAACATGAGCCTGGGGAGAGACCTGACTGGTGACTGACTGCTCTGGCAGAAGCAGGCCTGGGTCTGACCACAGTATGCCTGCCGAGGTCTTAACTAGCAGCAGCCCCATTATTCCTGGTGGTTAGTCAGGAAAGAAGTCAGACAGGAAACTGACGGCATTCATTCAGACTTAAGACATGTTTGCTCCTGCTGCAGACCATCAAGAAAATTCCCTTCCTGACCCCTGAAGCCATCCCAATTCAGAAGGAACCTGAAGGAAGCCTGTGTGTTTTCTTGTTGCTGTTGCTGCTGCTGCAGCTGTTGTTGTTGTTTTGTTGTTGTTCTTGTTGTTTTTGCTGCTGCTGCTGCTGCTGCTGTTTTCCAAAAACTAACAACTGGACAGTGTATGACAGTTTGTCACTGAAGGAGAGAAGAGTAGCTAGGTTCTTGGGAGGACAGCAGGGAATCCATCAGCTTCTGAGGATGTGCACATCGTGGGGAGAGGGAAGGTCACGCCCACTGGCATTTCAGAGTGAATTCTTCCACACACATTTCTCAAAACAACAGCAGAAAGCCTGGGAACACAGACACTTAGGAAGCGCCACTGTCCTGTTTATCCACTTCAGCATGTTCATGGATAGCACTGACTCGGTCCCCAGCTTTGTGTTGCAATAAATCTACTCCCTCTGCAAAACTTAACATTCCCCCCACTTGAATTATGGGGTTTTCATATGTTTAATTGGAGAAGAAAATAATGTATTTATGGCTATTTCCCAGCCTTACCCTACCCACTGACATGACCACGTCAGCTCTTGCAGAAGTCAGCTTCACTAGGCCATGGGAGACACCGATGGGGCTGCATGGGCTTGAGGTACTAAACTCAAAGCCAAAGTCTAGAAAGTACAAACTGGGAAGGGAGCAAAGACCACCAAGATCATGTCACTTCAAGATCATGTCACGGACTTCTGAGAGCGTTCCTGTCAGTCTCTCTGACACCAACCAAATCCACAAAGAATGATCTGCCATTAGCAACAAGAGCAACACAACATTTTTTTCCATCTTACAAATCTATGGATTAATTAACAAAAACTTCTACTGGTTTCAATATCACCTCCATCATTATAACAAGTATAATATGGTTTTACTGACAGTCTGGTATGTTCAGATCTAGGCGTTTTGTGTATATTAATTCTTAAGATGTATTTTCATTTTTAATCCTGTGTTTAGCCATGGGGATGTGTGTACAGATAATCGTGTGGGAAGAGGGGCCCATGGCGTCTAGAAAGGGTACCGAGTCCTCTGGAAGTGCACGTGCAGGCATTTGGACAATCCTGTGTGATGCTGGGAACCAAACCCAGCTCCTCACAGAAACAGTCTGTGCCGGTCACTGCTGAAGCATCTCTCAAGCCCCTGTACCTGTGGATGCACCGCTGCTGTATCTGAATGCAGAGAGAGCTGTGGAGCAGACTTTTCACACAGAAGCGCTCTGAACTGCAAAGCATCCTCCTTCTAAATCCCCTAGCCTGAGGACTGAATTTCTAAGGCATGTGAAGAATTGCCTCCATAAAAGAGAGCTAATCATTTGAGCTTTAAAAAAGAACAAAAGAAAAATAATTTGAGGTAGTATTTGTACAATAATTTTAGGAATGTAGTAACAGATGATAATGACACCAGCAATCCAGCATGTCCTTTATGGCCCATTAATACATGCCTGGAGTGGTCAAAGGCTGTGCCTCTCACTCTGGGCATGTACTAATGGCCAATAAAGCTTGCCTCGTCATGTCCTAATGCCATATTATATCAGAGCTCTGGTAATGGAATGAGTGTTATCAGAGCAGAAGGGGAAACTGGGTAAGCAGGCCAGCTAGGGAGGAGGAAGGCTGATGGGTGTGGACAGGCTTGAGCTGGGCTCTGCCTAAGTCTGGTAGACAGCAGTGCGATCCACTTGGGGTCATGCTCCCCACCTGCACTGGGATGCCTTATGATGAGACTTCTTCCAAGCTCTGAGAGGCTGAACTGATTCTAAAAACTCACATTCTCTCACTAGCAGCTCAAGGAACATGAGCCCAGTGGCTAAGGTACCTTGATACAGAAGTAGCAGCCATATGTGATTCTGGGCTCCAGAAGGAACAGAGTCTGGGGGCTGAGACACCATCCCGCTCTGTAACGAATGAGGCAGCACTGAAGAACTTCAACTCTACCTCAGAGTATATTTGGACAACGGCGTGTGGATATGCGCGGTTCTTGGTCTGTAAGTCACAACCCCTTGGAATGTTGAATAACTCCTTCACAGGGGTCACCTAGGACCATCTAAAAAAACCACGATATGTACACTGTGACATATCTGTGTTATCATATGTGTCATATGGTAGTATGAAGTAGCAACGAAAGTAATTTTAAGGTTGGGAGTAATCACAACATGAGGAATTGTATTAAAGGGTTGCAATGTATCAAAGGGAAGGCTGAGAAACTACTGGGCTAGAGCATCAGCAAGCACACAAAGAGATGAGAATGCCAGGGAGAAGAGGTGGGAACAAGCACACAGGCCTCAGACACAGGAAACATCAGACATGGGAATTCTGTTCAGAGTCTTCTATCTATAGGAAGATAAAATGACAGGGTTAGAAACCCAGCACAGGATGGTGTTAGCAGGAAGAATCATGACGAAAAATAAAAGTCTGGTCGTAGTCTTGTGTTTGGAATCCATCACCTATGATGTCATAGATTCATGACCTATGTGGCAAAAGAGCACACAGTGTATAATGTATAATTCCTCTGTGTGTGTGTGTGTGGTGGTGTGTGTGTGTGTGTGTGTGTGTTAAAGAGAGAGAAAGACAGACAGACAGACAGAGAGAGAGAGAGAAGAGAGAGAGAGAGAGAACACGCACGCTTAGAGGAAAAGCTTAACTTGAATTATCAAAACAACCCTGAATATAGTCACATGTATCCTTGTAAGAGACAGGTGCTAGAGATATGGCTCAGTGGCTAAGATGCTTCCTACTCTTACAGAGAACAAAGCTTGGCTCCCAGTAGCCATACTGGGTGGCTCACAACCATCTGTAACTCCAGCTCCAGGGGATATAATGCTCAGACACGTGAAGACAAACACTAAGGACATAGGCACACAAAACAGAAGTAAAATAAAATCTAAAACAAATAGTGAGAGAGACAAGAGAGATGTCTTGAGGCAGATGTGTGGGAAAAAAGGCAATGAGGAGAATGAGGAAATGGCCTTGCTGGCCCTTAATCCATATTATGCCATCATTTTGGCCATTAACCACCAGAAGCTGGGCAAGATAAAGAGTGGGATATTCCCTTTAAGCCTCCAGAAGGAGCATGGCAGCTAACACTCTACCATGCACCCTCCACAATCATGAGAAGGCATGTTTCTGCAGTTGAAGCCATCCGGACTTTGTCATGGTGACATCGTTCCTATGAAACATGAGTGAGGAACTCAAACACAGCCAAACGCCAGCTTCGGACCTAAACCCTGCTAATTGAAACAAGCAACTTAATAAACGGCTTTAACCGTAACAGAACAGACATAGTAGAGGCAGGAATGGGAAACCAGGAGAAAATAAAGGAAACACAAGAAGACAAAAGAATGGTAGACTAGACTAGGTAAGGTGCAGTAGAAGGCTTGACATACATGTAATTACAACCCAAGGAAAGTAGGACTGTGAACAAGCAAAGCAGCATTTGACAAGTTAATAGCTCAGGACTTTCCAAAGTCAAAGAAAGTCATCAAGCCTCAGACATAGGCATTGAGACACAGAGCCCAGATCTCCAAGCAGGATCTATAAAAAAAAAAAAAAAAAAAACTTCATATAGCACATTATAATAAAACTGCTAAAACAACAAAGAGGAATTCTGGAAATGCAGTCCCAGGAACAAATATATATGTAATTATTGTGTGTTTGTGTGTGTATATATGTTAGCTGACTTACCAACAGAAATCAGACAAACCCAGAAGAGAGCACAGTACTCTGAAAGTGTTGAAAGAACTTAATAATAACCTCAAATCCCATGTGCAGGGAAAACGTAGGGATGACAGCGACATAAAGCATTTCAGACAAACAAGAAGCAAAAGGACACACAGCCAGCAGACCTCCAGCAAGAGTCATGCCAGGGAGTGCTCTGTAGGCAGAAAAGAAAGTCCTCCCAGATAGATCAACTACAGAAGAAATGAAGAACAAAGGAAAGGCTGAGCATAAGAATAAATTACGATGTATCCTGTTTGAGAAAGGCAACTGCCTGCAGCATCTGGAAAACATTTCAAGTCAAACAGATAATGACCCATGACCCAAGGGAGAAAAATGCTATCATGGTCAAAATGCCCACCATCACTTCTTTCTTCTATAAACACCAAAATAATAACAAAGAAAGTAAAACTGAGCTTACAGAGAGTAAAGGACTAAAGCAACATCCATTGCAACAAGAGTCTCAACCCAAAGGAAAGGACAGAGAAAGGGGACATAGAGTGTGGATTGTCGAGGGATTAGGAGAAAGAGAAGATGAAGGGACACTATACAGACAGGCTAGGGCTGGGAGACACTCTCTATGGATTCTATGGAATGTGCAGCAACAAGAGACAAAGGTGGAGCTGGGGGTTGTGACCTGTTAATTTGGTGCCATCAAGTGTCATAGACCCACCATTCTGGTAAGGACTGTTGGTAACCAGTGGTCTTGCTTGTCTCGAGTTAGGGTGTATATGGCAGTGGTTTCCTTCAGGTATAAGAAAGGTGGAGACTTGGAGAAGAACAACAGGAGTCTTCCTGGGCCATCAGTAATGTCCTACCCCAACTGGATAGATGGCAGCTGGTCACAGAAAGGGTCACTTGTGTTTGGTCACTGGGCATTTCAATGCCCATGCCCTTCTCTTTAAAATGCATATAAAGTAAGTAAACAGCTTCAGGGAACAAAGGGCTCGGTGACCAATTAGAGACTGAAGGAAGTGTACACTGTGTTTCCACATCAATATTCCAAGTCCTCAGAACAGTCTTCAGGAACTAATTCCTAATCCTAAAAGCAACAAGACAAATGCAACGAGCAGCAGAGAAGATGGGAAGCCTACCAACCTGAAGCCAGGGTGTTTTCTTTTCCTGTGAGGTTTGCCAGATTCATAAAAACTATTTCCAGCCAGAAGACCAGTGGTTCAGCTCTGCCTCCTCCCAGAAAACAGAAAATGAGTTGTCCTCAACAGATATTAACAACTCTTTCTGCTTCCCTACAGAGAAAACTGTTTTCCTTTCATTGTCCCTGCAAGTTGGTAGCCCCAGGTATTAATCACGAGAGAGGGGACACCTTACTGTCACCAGCCTAGGTAATGTTTACCTAGAGAAACAAGCCGTCCATCAGCCGCACCACAAACTCCCATGGCCCTCTGACCCTACTGAGTGTTGGGCATCAATATTGCAGGAGAGCAGGTGAAAAGACAGACAACTCAACCAAGGCCATTCATGGTTTGATTATGTTAGTGTCACCAGAGCAAATCTCAGGGAACTGTGGCAAAGGCTAACACATTTACAAGACGCTCAATTTCCTTCATTCTGGAGGAGAATGAAAGATTGGAAGTGGGGGTGGGGTGGAGAGGAAACACTGAGCTGGAGACCAAAGGTGTTCATGCCTGCTCTTCTACCACTTGACCCAGGGGACCAACTCCTTCCCATCTAGAACAAGAGGGAAGCAGCCAGTAAGCATCTGCTACCGGGCAGGTGCTTTAGAGCAAGTCTGTCCATATTCATCACAATAGTCCTTGCAAGAAGACAGCTCTGTCTTCATTTCCCAAGAGGAAAGTGAGGTTTAGGAATGGTAAGTGAGTCAGGAGTGTTGGGTCACATCTCTGGGACCAATACTTGAGAAGCCAGGGCAGGATTGCAGAGAGTCTGATCAGCTGGAGCTACCTAGTGAGTGCCAGAGCCACTAGGGTACTATGGAGTAAGACTGTCTTTAAAAGTCAAAAGGGAAAACAGAGGAGGAGGGAGGAGGGGGGATGGAGGGAGGGAGGGAGGGAGGGAGGGAGGGAGGGAGGGAGGGAGGGAGGGAGGGAGGGAGGGACAGAGGGAGGGACAGAAGGAGGGAAAGGGGAAGGAGGGAGAGAAGAACAGAGGGAGGGAAGGAGGGAAGAAGGAGGGGAGGTGGCCGGTTGGTGAAATTGTGAAAGCGCCAAGCTCAGCAATCTTAGGAAAGCTTCCATAAACACACTCATTTTTTCTCCCGCCTACACCATGTCGACCTTTGCAACAAGTTGGCAATTTCCCTAAAATACCTAATTAGCCACTGGCTTCCTAGACTTTCCCAGTCATAAATGATACAATACGGCAAGCGGCAGGAGCCATAAGAAGAAGCAAATAAGTAATGTAGGAAATCCGGTTCTTTTCACTGAGGAAGGCTTCACCAAGGTGCACAACCACAGCAACTTCATCTCACTGCATCCTGCCTCTGCCAGTGGGCCAGCCGGGATCACCATGCCCCACCTACCCCTGAGGTTGACTGGCGTTTGTGTATGCTCCACCCCAGATCCTAAGGGTGTCTCTGAGCATCCAGGACTCTATCTCCCAGCCTGACTGAAGCCCTCATTGCCTCATTGTCTCATCTACTCATAATGACACTCATAGGTGGAGAACTGGGTGACCAGGACCACATAGGCATTTATCATGTAGGAATTGGGATCAAGGAGGCTGGTGTGGGGAGTGATATCCATGATAGTTGGGTAGTGGGTTCTGGTGGATAAAGCAAGGCAAGACTAAGAGTCTGTTCAGAATAAAAGAGACCACTACTTTATCTGCCCAGAGGGCAGTACTTAAAGGAGATGGAGAGAAATCCCACTGTGGAAACCTTGGGAGGTGGCAAATCCAACTGGGTCCCCATGTATATGAGCAATCTTTACACACGTGCAGTGCGTGTGCTGGGGACACAGCCTGGTTGGTGGAAGGCTTACCTAGCATCTCTGGGACACTGGGTTCAGTCCACAGCTCTTTATAAACCAGGTGTTGCTTCATTCTGGTGATACTAGCTCTTGGAAGGTGGAATCAGGAGGCAGAAGTTCAAGGCCATCTTTGGCTACATCAAGAGGTGGATGGCCTTATGGGCTTCACAAGATATAGAAGGAAGCAGGGATGGATAGACATTGTCTCCTCATTCAAAATACTTTGGTCCAAGGAACAATTATAACATGGCTAAATGAATCAGACTTTAGTTCCAGATTTCCAGGTTCTCAGTCCTGGCTCTGAAATATACTAGTCATTTGACCTTGGGCAACTAAGTAACATCTTTGTCTTAATTACATTCTTTGCTAATGGATATAGTAACCAATTCTAGAGAGTGACTGGAAAATAAAGGTGCTATGAGGCTCTACAGTGCCTGGATCCTGGGAAGACTTCACTACAGTTAGCTCCCAAGATTGCACAGCCTCTGATACCTTGAGATTTAATTCAGAGTCTGTGACTTAGCAAACAGTATCTGGTTGCCTGGCATGTACAAAGCCTTGGGTTCAAGCCCCAGCACCACATGCACCATATGCAGCAGCTCATGCTCGTAACCCTAGCTCTCTGGAGGAGAGGGCAGGATAAGCAGAAGTTCAAGGTCATCCCGGGCTATAGGAAAATTCAAGGCCCATTTGGGATACAGATAAATGAGACTTGCCGCCCCCCCAAAAAAAGGAATAAAGGGAGGTGATGGAAGGAAGGGGGAGGGACGGAGAAAGGGAGGGGAAAGGATGGAAGGGAGAGAGGTAAGGAAGGAGAAAGAGGAGGGAGGGAGGAAAGGGTAAAGGACTAAAGGAGAGAGAGAGAGGAAGGAGGGAGAGAGGAGGAAGGAGGGGAGAGAGGAGGAAAGAAGGAGAGAGGAGGAAGAGGAAGGGAAGGAGAGAGAGAGAGGGAGGGAGGGAGGGAAGGAAGAAAAGGAAGGAAGAAAGAAAGTTTTCTGTTTTCAGTCAATGCTGAGACCTGGGCAGCACAGGTGCTCACCACAGACCATGGAAGAACAGCTGTTGCCTACATGCTTGAAACCCTCTTGCTGAAACCCGCTTCCGTCTCTCTGTAGCCCACTTTACTACAGACCATGAAAAGCCAACAGGCAGTTCTTCATCAAGCTGTCTACAGAGCGGATTGTGGTAATTAAGCACCACAGTCCTTATCACACAATGGCTCGGTGGCACTGGCTTGGGGACTCACTTTTCTTTATAGCTTTTGGGGTTCATTTTCCCCCTGCTTTCCTCCACTAAACAAATCCCCTACAACTCGTCTACTTTATCTCCATCTATCACCAAGCTGCTGTCGTTTAGCACAAGCCACTGTCTCCAATCCTCAGATCTTCACTTTTGCAGTCTGACAGAGGTGACTGAGAAGCGTAAACGCCGGCTCAAGGACACTCAGATTCTAACCTCTGTCAATACAGTACAAAAGTGTTCCCTCTCTCCTCCGAGGGGACAGGACAGAGTTTATTCTAGAGTCAAATAAGTGTAACTGCAGCCTGAGAACGCGGACACATTCCAAATTTTGTTTTCTAACATGGTAACAGTTTAATGAAGTTTTTGTAGTTACAGAACAAAGAAAGCCACAAACCAAAGCGTTTTTGGTTCGCTGGACGTGAAAGGAAAGCAGGCAATCAGCGACCAGCCGACGAATGACAGACTTTTTGGTTAGTGGGGACTAGGTGTCTGTGCATTCCAGGAGACTGCCCTGATGAACGCAGGCTGTTAACACATAGCCTCCTCCTCACGCACAAGGGCATCAAACGGCCACGGAGAGAGCTCACGGCAGCCCCACGTAAATCCAACGTCACCACAGCGATGAATGCTCTAATAAGTTAATCCACCCTCCAGATGGTCAGTGCAAGGTTCTGTTGTTTGTTTGTTTGTTTTCCAGAAACTTTCATTCTAAGAACTTAGCAAAGTCAAAACCACTCAGGTCTGAAGGAAGACCTCATGGAAAAGACACTCGGAACAGAGAGGAGGGAAGTGGAGCCCTCAAGGTTAGGCCTCCAGGCTAGGTGACCTGGGGATACTCACAAAGCCAAGACCAACAATGGGATTCATGTCATTTGGTGGGAAGTGAAAATTCAAGTCATGGTGTTCAAAATTATGAAGAAATTACAGGCAGGGTTTCTGTGAGGATAAGAAATTAGCTTAGGGATAAGCAAGCTGCTTACCAGAGCACCTGAAGGCTGGGGAGGAGAGTCCTTACCTAGAATGCATAATGCCCTAGCACACATGACACTTAGCATACAAGATATCCCAGCATGCACCATGCCCCAGCATGCACACTGTTTGAGGGCCAACACCAAGAAGGAAACACAATCAAGCATCCAGCATGGCAAAAATATGTGAGCTTTGGTCATTAATTTTTTTAAATTCAAGTCATGAAACTGAGTAACTAAACATCAATATACAATTACAAAACCATTCTTCACTTTGCCAATGGATCAACTACACAATCTTCTAGGTAACAAACTCTCTTACTTAATTCTGAGTGAGTTTATAGAAGATCAATGCTCTGCTTCCCAGTAAAATGAATATATCGGATAAAACAGATTGTATATTTACAGATTAGGTATAGATATAGATGATATAGGTATAAGCATAGATACAGATGATATAGATATAGATATAGATATAGATATAGATATAGATATAGATAGATACATAGATAAATGATAGATAATAGATGATAGATAGATAGATAGATAGATAGATAGATAGATAGATAGATAGATAGATATATGAAAGAGAGGTTGACTTCAAACAAATTGTCTGAAACAGTTTTAATTAAGGTCAGTAACTAAAGGCTCTCTCTGTCTCTCTGTGTCTGTGTGTCTCTCTGTGCCTCTCTTTGTATGTCTCTCTGTCTGTGTCTGTCTGTCTCCCTCTCCCTCTCCCTCTCCCTTTCCCTCTCCCTCTCCCTCTCCCTCTCTCCCTCATTCACATCCGCCATTCTAGCTGGCCGTGGGAGAGTTCTCAGCCTTAGGCCAGGAGAGTGGGGAGTGGGGAGTGGGTGGGTGCCCAACTTAGGCTTTGCAGTCAGACTTAATCAGCTCTCTGGCTCTAGATGCCTCAACTCTTTTGACTTCCAAAACTTACTTCCCTCTCTAAGTTGTCATTTTCCTCATCACAAATCCAAACTCATGGGGATGGGGTGTTAGAAACAGATCCACGTGCTTGGGTGGACACCTGGCCACGTTACCACTCAACAAATAACTACTCTGTGGGCAACAATCCAGAACCGCACTCCAAGTTAATGCTTGAAAACAAACAGTAGGCAATGAATGACCACTGGGCCAGCAGGACCTCAGTCCTCAGAAATCACATGTCACTCCATCAAAAGGAAACCCACCTGAGCCACCAAGTGTCCAACGATACAAAATACGACATCCAAATCTGAGATTGCCCCTTCACTAAATGAGATTCTCACCATGAACACTAATAGCTTTTGTTGCTAAGAATATTTTGCTTTTATTACTGTTGGGCACAAGGGTATATTTGTTTATCCCTATTTCAAAGATGACACTGTCCCACTTAGTGTTCACACAGATTGAGGAGGGCGAGACAGTCCAAACCACCATCCTAGATCGGATCCTTCATTTCAAAGAGCATGTACCTTAAATGTACCCTAGAGAGATGCTCAGGGCTTAAGAGCACTGACTGCTCTGCCAGGGAAGTGGTGTTCTATTCCTAGCACCCACATAGTGGCTAACAAACATCTGGAACTCCAGATCCAGAAGATTCAATGCACCCTTATGGCCTCCAAGGGCACTGCATGCAAGTAGTGCACAGACATACATACAAACAAAACACGCATTCACTAGATGTGTGTGTGTATTTATGTGTATGTATGTATGTGTATGTGTGTGTATGTATGTGCGTATGTGAGTATATGTATGTGTGTATGTATGTGAGTATATGTGTTTATGTATGTGTATGTATATGTGTGTATATATGTGTGTGGTGTGTATATGTGTGTGTATGTGTATGTGTTTGTATGTGTGTGTGTTTATGTATGTGTATGTATTTGTATATGTATATGTGTGTTTATGTATATGTATATATATGTGTGTGTTTATGTATGTGTGTATGTATGTATGTGAGTATATGCATGTATGTATATGTGTGCATGTGTGTATGTATGTGAGTATATTTGTGTATGTGTATGTACATGTGTGTATGTATGTGCATGTATATGTATGTGTCTATGTATGTTTATGTGTGTTTATGTATGTGTTTATATATGTGTATGTATATGTGTGTATGTGTATGTTTTTATGTATGTATGTGAGTATATGTCTATATGTGTGTGTGCGCATGTATGTATGTGAGTGTATGTGTGTATGTATGAGTATGTGTGTGTGCATGTGTGTGTATATGTGTGTGTGCTTGTGTGTTTGCATGTGTGTATATGTGTGTGTGTGCATGTGTGTGTGCTTGTGTATGTATGTGTGTTTGTGTGTGTGTATGTGTGTGTTTGTATGCTTGTGTGTATATGTGTATGTGTGCATGTGCCTGTGCGTGTGTGTGTGTGTGTGTGTGTGTGTGTGTGTGTATGTGTGTAGTCAGGCTACACCGCACCAGTAAGGGGTACCAGGATCATGCTCTCACTGACACCTTTCTGGTAGAAATCTGCCTGGAAATCACTAACGCTGCCACAGTTGACTTCTGAGTACAAAGGAGCAATGTGATCAAAAATTCCCCACAGCTGTAGAACAATAGTAAGACTCGGTCATCTGTCCCCAAGGCTAACTGCACAATCTTACGCTTAAGGTGGCTCAAAGGTGTTCCACTACCCATGAGGTCAAGTTCAAACTCTTTAAACCACCTGCCCTCCCACCAGCCTTGGAGACCAGACTAAACAGCCACTGAGACTTACTATAATTTTATACAAATGACATGTTTTAAGTCCATAACTTGAAAGAACCCAGAGTAGCTGGCTCAGAGGGAGTGTGAAACCCAGTTCTTTTAAGAGCACGGAGAGAAAAACAGGGGTCATGCAGGGCAGTCAAGTTATGATAAAATGACTGCCATTCACCCCAAGGGAGAGAGCCATGACCAGTTAGGAGTGGGAATTAGAGACTTTTATCTGCATCTTTTAAAGGTTCTTCCGGCCCTGTGCTGAGCAGCGACACAGGGTGGTGAGGAGAACAGTTTGCAAATCCAGCAAGGCCATCCTGACAGCTCTACTTGAGAATGCTCATGCATCCTCCAAGATCCTGTTCAAGTCCTCAGTGCCTGAGCCGTCCCATAGGCTGAGCTCAGCCAAGCTCTATAAACTAAACAAACTAAGGAGCGTGCACTGGAAGCCTTCACATCAAACCAGAGTTCAAACCATTCCTCCATGCTGTTATCGCTCAGCTTACTCCGACCCAAATTATCTCGAGTTTCTTCCCTGTCTATCAACATTAGCTCATCTCAACTGCCCATGTCATTCTCCCCTCTACAGATGTTATAACAAGCCCCCAGACTTCAGCACAACTGATCCCGTGATAGAAGGACCATTCAGGCCCTGGAACCCAGTATGTGGGCAGTAACATCTGTCAAAATGATATAATCTATCAAATTTGGGAAATCCCTAATGTTCCAATCATGTTTTTTGGTTTCTGTAAATTCCACTCTGGCTAACTCACTGAAATGTGTCAACCCAAGATGTGTTTTTTCTGCTTAAAAGCTCACCCCGAGAAAGGCTTGCAACCACTGAACACCCAGTGTGACCACCAGTTGGCTAATAAAGACATGCTACTGGCTTGAATCTGGTCCAAGTCGCCTTCTCTGGTCGATACCTCACAACAACATGAAGAGCAAATGGTTGAAGCAAGTCCTTTTGCGTCAGAGAGACCTGAGGCTGATTCTGTCCCTCCACTCTCTGGAGAGAATGCCTGCTCTTCCTGGGCACTGACTACTGACTGTAGAGTGGGAATGTGTTTTCCTCTGAGAGAGGCTGTGATATCTCACCTCCTGCAACTAAGGGGCACACCTCTGGGCAGTTTGTGAGGTTATTTCCCAGGAGGATTATGTAAAGGAGGAAGACCCTCCCCAGAGTGATCAGCACCTTCCTGAACCAGCCCTGGTGTTAGTAGGACCCAGGAAAAAGCAAAGCCATGCTGTTTGCCCATCTGCCTGCCTGCCACCTGCCTGCCTTCCTGTTGGGGTGTCTGTCTTTTTGCTACCATCTTTCCCTCACATCAGAACCCCCATTTCTTCAGCCATGCAATGTTGACAGAAGACCAGAGGCTCTCCCGGAATCCTCCTGGGATTCAGCCTTGCGGAGGCATCTGGCCTGGTGGGCTGAAGAGCCACTGCATCCTCAGCCTCCCTGGCCAATGTCATGTAAGTCAACCTAAAAACAAACAATCCCTTGGCAATATATATTTGGTCTACATCTATTGATTTTGCTTCTCTAGAGAACCCTAATACAACTGCCATATTGTAGGTAGATAATAAATATTAGCTACTTCAAGGGCAATAATGTTGTCCTTCCAGGCAGGGCTCCAAGACAGTTACCCAGTATTCTCCTTTAAAGCAACACAGTCAACTTAACAGAGAGTTAGAGCTACCAAACAGCTGAGAGTCTAGAATCCCCAGAGGTTGGTCCAACTGACTTGGGAGCAGGTGAACGTGAAGATTCCCTGAAGTGCGTAGAAACTCCTCAGTGTACAGCAGAGCTGGGAGCATGCTTGCCCACGTGCTCAGGTCCAGCTCATTGGCTGTAACACACAACTCCATGCTCTGCACACGCAAGCACACTTCTGTCTCTGACATATGTTAATTCTGTTGTTGTGAAATTTAATTTCAATGGTGCTCTTTGAGACCTGCTTGTGTCTCTACTATGGTGAAATCACAGTTGCGAAAAGTCACTCCCAAATGTGAAGACCCTGGCTCGTCCCACAGACGGAGTGCTAGAGGAGACAGTGAGATAAGAGGCTTCTCTCTGGTTCAACACTGCCTTGGTTTAATCATCGATTTCAACATCAGTGGCTCCCCGTGGCTAGAGTCTACAGTCCATAGAACATAAGAACGGGATTTGGCACCAAATATTTCATCTCTTCCAGCTCTCCACACCAGGTCAGTGTCAGACAACCACATTCACCATGTCCCCCAAGATGTCCTGTTCCTTCAACCCCATTGTATCTTCAAAAACACCATTCTTCCTGCCTGAAATTCATCCTTTCCATCATTCCTGTTTCTGTAAGATCATTTCTCCAGGTGCTAGATACAATGGTGAATTAAATCACTATAATTCTGACCTTTCTGCCTTTAGGCTAAGAAGTACAGAAATAAATACGAGTGTGTCCGTAAGTTAAGAAAATGCTGAAGGCATTCCTAGATGGGAGTGTCTGGAAAACATGTATTTCATTAGCATGATCAGACGACATCTCCATGCTGGTCTTAAAAGATGGGAAGAAAAGGCTTCCAGAAGAACGTGGGGCAAAATAGAACAACAGGGCACAGCATCTGAGGGAGACTCTACAGAGAGAGGAATTGACA
Source organism: Mastomys natalensis (assembly GCA_021653895.1). Lineage (NCBI taxonomy): Eukaryota > Metazoa > Chordata > Mammalia > Rodentia > Muridae > Mastomys > Mastomys natalensis. The sequence goes on from JAJTUV010002462.1 coordinate 23,960, forward strand.
AGCAAAGGAGCCAAGCGAGGGTGCCGGTCTACAGAGTAAGGAAGGAGTCATGAGTCTGTGTAATCCGGGAGTAAACAACAAGCTCACAAACCCTACGCAATGCGGGGAAGAATTCCGATTATTTGCAGAGTGGAACGGATAGCCACCAAAGAGCTTTAACAGAGACTGCCATGACCCAATCTTGAAATGTCTCTCTAGCTGTTCTATGGCACTCACAGGGGATAACAGGGGAACCCCACCTGGGCTCTTCACCCAGTCAGAATGACCAGGCTCAAACTCAAATACCATCGTCTCGAGGAAATCAAGTACAGCAGGTGCAGCTTGACCTGAGCCTTCACAAGTGTGATCTCACGGGGAACGATTTTGAAATCTTTCAAGGATGTAAATTCAGCTTGTCTGAAGTTAGAAATCAAGCTACGCCTGCCCCTAGAAGTGCTGAAGGCTTAGCTGCCGTGTCACATGGACGTCAGTGGGTGGCAGAGAGAAGAGAGGCCATGTCCATGCTCAGTGTCTGACCTATGCACATCTGAAGGATTAGAAGCCTAACTCTCTCGGAAAAAAATGAGCTTGAGACAACCACCAGTCTGGCATCAGAGGGTGGGGGGAGGGCAGGGGGCAGACCATGCCTGAGATGATTCCAGTCCTGCACCATAATGCACAAGCAGGGCACAGTATTCCTGAGATGGCCCCAGATACTGAGTAACTCTGGGCACCACGAAGAGGAGCATGTGAGTGGTGGAGAAATGGAAGAGAAGGAGAAACAGAAGGAGGTGGGCACAGTGAAGAGGCAGAACTGGAGACTCGAGGGCAGTGTGCAACAGGTGAGAGTAGCAGGTGATATCACCTGGGACCATGGTAGGGACCTGGCCTGTGTGCCACCAGGGACCACATTTGGGTCCAGCAGTGTGGGAGAGCTGGCTCTTGTGCAATGCTGTGGAACAGGGAGAAATACCCTCCCCCTCCTTACCTCTCACCACCTGTGGCAGGATGGAGACCTGGGCCTGGGGTCATGAGAGCAGGAGAGCTGGCCCTGTCCCTCATCTGCTATAGTACTCGAGAGATTGGGCCCTGCATCTCAGCTGGGCAGCACAGTAGCGCTGATCCTGGTCCCAGGGGTGGATGAGCCGGCCCTGAGGGCCTGAGCATGGGAGAGCAGTCCCACAACTTGTGTGCTGTGTGGTGACATGGTGAGGGAGAGATGTGCACAACCCAGAGTGTGAATGTGGGAGAGCTGGCCCTGCCTCCTGTCTTCTGGGCAATGGTATGGAGGAGAGAGAGATGCCCTCCTCCCCTCCCTCATCCCTCGTCATATACGTCAGGCAGGAGAGCTGGTCCCCGGGTCATGAGAGTGGCAGAGTTGGCCCTGTCCCTCACCTATTGCAACACTCGGGAGAGTGGGTCCTGCACCTCACCTAGGCAGCAAGATAAAGCTAGCCTTGGTTGCAAGGATTGCTGGTGAGCAGGCCCAAGAGCGGGAGAGCAGGAGAGCTGGCTGGCTGACTAACTCAGACACCTCTCAGGCCCAGATCCAGGGCTTTGAATTAGCCCATCCCAACATCTGTCCCATCTATAAACTGCTGGAGTGCATGAGGAGGGTTGGTCTTACAGAGCAGGGTCTCCATGACACAGGGTACCAACAAGATATCTAAGGAGAATCCCAGTGAGGTTCCAGTATTGATAGAGTAGAAGAAACCAGAGGCCTCATACCAGACTAATGAGTCACAGCAATGAACATTTGCAAGCAAAGTATGGACTTAAGGTATTCTGTGGATCACATTGGGACACACTACAGCTTCCACCCGAGATTTTTTTCTCTGTTGGTGGGAGAGATTGGAGGGGTGGAGGATAGATATGAGGGGAAATGGAGATGAATGTGATTGGAGTGTATGATGTGAAATTTGTAGGGATCCAATAAAAGGTTTCAAAACGGAGAAGGAGGAGAGTAAGGAGAAGACGAGGAAGAGAATGAGGAGAAGGAGAAGGAGAAAAGAAGAAAGAAAGAAAGAAAGAAAGAAAGGAAGGAAGGAAGGAAGGAAGGAAGGAAGGAAGGAAGAGGGAGGGAGGGAAAAACTGAGCAAGCCACAAGAACCAAGCCAGAAAGCAGGCAGACTCCTGCCCTGTTTGAGTTCCTGTCTGACTTCCTTCGCTGATGAACAGTGCTATGGAAGTATAACCCAAATAAACCCTTTCCTCCCTTAAAAACAAAATAAACAATGTCTGACACACCCACAGCTTCTCTGAAGCAGCTTGAGCTGATGCTAACTCTAGAAGATAAATCTTCAGAGTGGAAGAATGAGAGACAGACAGACAGACAGAGAGGGAAACAGAGACACAGACACAGATACACACACAGAGACAGACAGACAGACAGACAGTGCATATGTGTACACGTGTTACACTCAGACCCTAGAGCCAGACACCTGTATTATAGTCTTACCACTGTGACCTTACCCACTGTCTCTGTTTCCTTCTCTGTGAAACAGACGTCCAATACCAGTAACAATGTAACAATATTGTTATTGTTGTTGAATAACAATTCCAAGAACTAAAAATAATGCCTGGCCTACCTGTACAGAATGCATGCCGCACACAGTTATGTCGTTAAAAATAGTGTCCTTCAAGGTTCTCACTCACCTGGCAAAGTGCTTAGATAGAGCAAAGAGGGCAAGTATTCTCTAAGACTTGGTCTCTGCATATAGAAAATAGTTATGAGAATCAGTTTTTCCTAATAGTTGAACATTAGACTCTATGATATGCGTATCTTACATGTGACAACCACCCTATACTGAGTGGTCAGAAAGTGTCTGCTGATGCTACTTTATTGTTAATGTCATCATTTTATTGTAGGAAGTTATAAATAGGCTTGTCTCTGTAACCTTAAAACTGTCTTCTTGCTTTTCTTTTCCTTCCTTTCTTCCTTCCTTCCTTCCTTTCTTTAAACAAAGTCTTGTTATGTAGCACAGATTATTCTAGAACTCACTGAGCAACCCAGGCTACCTCAAACTTAATGGCAATTCTCCTGCCTCAGCCTCCTAAGAGCTAAAATAACAGGTGTGCTCTCTTCCCAACTTTGCAAAATTATCTCCTAATTTGGATTCAAACTATAGCTCCTATTTTACTGATAAAACTGCCTTGGCAGAGCTGACCACGCCGCACCTCAATGTCTTCATCCACATGGGATTCACCACCATGCCTACCTAAAGTTTCTACAGGAGCACAAATATTCAAACCCAACACCATGCAAGCATTCAGTGGGTGTGCCAAGGAGAATTACGTCCCCCAGACAGCATGCTCCCTCAGAGCAGAGCTTGCTGCTGCTCTCTCATCTACTTCTCCACTCTTCTCTCTTCTCATCCACGAGGGGGAAAGTCATGCATGTACTCTTTTAATATCATGTATGTGTGTATTAAAGAACGCGTGAAATAAAATACCGTGAATCTCAACTGCCAGCTCTTAATAGAGAAACCTAAAGGGGTGACCTTTGAATGCTATTTCTTTTTAAATTAACTTTTTATTAGGTTAGCATACAAAGTAAAGGCTCTTTCTTTTAATAACAGTTTTGGTGCCCTTGGTCAAAAATGGAAAAGAAAAAGGCAAACTGCAAGTCACCAAAATGCCTGACTTCACATGGAGAAATCTCAGATCAGATCAGGCCAGCAACCAGGCTGCTGAGGAGGTTAACCAGCCTGGAAGGATTGAACAGGCATCAAACCAGCCAAAGAACCACGAGGAAGCCACAAAAACCACAGGAATGAAGAGAGGCGGTTCTCAGCACGGGTGAGAGAGCTAGAAGGGAAAGAAGTCTGGTGGTGATGCCTCAGGACAGCCCACCTCAGGGAAGCACCGGGCTGAGAAGGGCAGCAAGGAAAGAGCCAAGTCAGCTTCCTACAGGGAACAGCTGTGAGAAGAGCTGTGGCATCTGGAGGTGTCATGCACACAAGACCAACCATTCCTGGCCAAAATCCTGCATTTCCTAGCCAACACCCTTGGACTTTGAAAGACTGTCTAATCTACCTCTTAATAGAGTCGTAAGACGTCCCTACTCCAGTACTGCAACAATGTTCCTTTCAACCTTGAGCTAACGATACATGCGACACCTGGATTGAGAGGGGCACAGACACCAGAGGTACAAGGAAGCTCATGAACAAAATGAGCCATGAAACAGAATGCCCAGGAGGCAGGAGAAAGAGGACAGAGAAGTCTAGCAAGCCGTTTCTTGCTCTACACCAACGGAAGCCTGAGAGGCCAACCCAGCGGCTCCGAAGGCTTTCTGTCACTTATTAAAATCTCAAATGAGGCTGTGAATGACTGACTTGGAACATTCAAAGCTACCATCTTCCTCCAGTCTTCGCCTTTTCCTACTCCTAATCCCTAGGTAATGATTTTTTTTTTTTTAAATATGAGACTGACTAGGTCCTAATTACGACAGCAAACTTCAGCAGGACAGCATTAACTTTTAATCCCCAGAGCTAGCATCCCTCACTATGGAGTAATGAGAGCACAGGACAAGAAGGGAGTTGACATATACCCTGCTGAAACAAAATCCCATGATTTAGAGTCACCATAGACTGGTTTTCCTGGAAAGGATGAGGAAAGGCACCAGAGAAGGGTGGATTGCTACCCCAGCCCCACGTGCTGGACACAAGAGAATACACGGGCTTTCCAAGATTCATGTGGCCTGTGTTGACCAGCAGCAGAGAGCTCAGCAGGGGGGGGAGCCAAGGCCAAGGCATTTAGAACAAGTTGAACTTAAATTACTAAACAGATGTAAATTACATCAATTTCCTTTTAAGGATTTGTGGATTCCAATCTCTGCTCCGTAGCTATTATACATTAGCAACTACTTCTTGAGCTGGATGTGGTGTGGCAAGACTTCCCAAAGCACAGCCCAGAGACGGCAGCATTGAACTCCACAGAACTCACCAGAGATGGACATCAGTATTCCCAAAGTGAGCTAATCAGATATGGACAATGTTAGTATACCCAGGGCTCAGCTGAGTTGGACATCAGTACCCCCAGGGCTCCCTAGCAATGGACAACATCAGAACTCCAAGTTCTCAGGCTCTACCACACAGACAGAAAGAACGAGAAACTCTGGGTGGTCCTGGCCACTTTTAGTGCCCTAAGCCCTTCGTGGAGTCCTGATAGTTCCACTGGAAAGCACTGTGGTCGGCAGACCTCACTCAGGACCTGTGCTTTGGCTGTGAGCTCCAGCCCTGGTATATGGTATATGAGAATGAAGAGTTACTTTCTTGCTAAGCTACAGTCTCCCTCCCTTTGCAGTGCTTGGCTCCTGTGCAGTGAATGTCGGTCGACAACATTTACCTTGCAAGGGCTGATCTAACGAGGGAGAACCACAAAGCCCTTGGCTTGGTTCACAGTGCTAAAAGAAGTGAAGGCAACTCAGAACCGAGCTGGCAAAGTTTAGCTGTTATCAGATCCACAGCATCCTTGGTGATGTGAACGATACTATCCCCTGTCTCCGCTCAACTCTGCCACTGACATGCAGTGAATGAGACAGACAGGCATGTTGTGGATGGGACAGACAGAATGTAGCAATGTGCTAATGCAACCAGTTCAGGACACCAAATGGGAATATCACATAATTTCTGGTGTCATGAAACCTTATTGCTCTTCTGATTTCTTTTTAAAGCTACTTATTAATGAAGAAGTCATTCTTAGAGGATCTCAAGACCTTCATGCCCTCCCTGGCCTAGTTCACATTAGTTCACGTTAAGCTTTATGAACCAGAGTCTCCCATGTATGCAATGAAAGCAGATGCCACCCACTCTGACAGTTTTCTGTAAGATAAACATCTGGAAGGATGTGAAAGGCTTCCTGGCACAGATACTAGATGGGATTCAGCAAATGGCACGCACTGTCCCTGCTACATGGTCACTCTCGGAAAACTGTGAACACTCTGTGACCTGAGAGAAGAAGCCAATGCAGGGCAAGGTGACGCTGCAAAGGTGGACATGAAGCAGCCACATACACGTGAACAAACGTGCTCTGCACACCACCGTACACAGATCCCTGAGACAGAGTTGAATGTATGTGCATACGAATGCACAAAGGAACCCTCAAAGAAGTCAGAGTTTATCCTGCATATCCAAATTGTTCCTGTATGTGTAACAGCCTCCTGGAGCAACGAAACAAATCAAAGTGTCTAAATTCTGCCCCTGACCTCAAAGTCCTCAGGAACTCACACCACCACACCGAGACCAAACAGCTAGCTCGCACATCCCACAGAGCAGCAGACCCTGGGGAGAATTCACAGCTGCACAGCATCTGGGAAGAATTTGGATCAGTTCATGGAGAAACCCAGATGAGATTTCAAGGGCCGTTCAAAGGTTCACAAGTGTCCCCGGGTCAGGCACTCTGCTTGCTTATACTCCGTCTTCCTTTCCTTTCTAAGAATCTGACCAGCACATGTGCTACGACCTTGGTTCCCTATCTGAGGGCATCTTTTCAGAGTCTCTGCACTATGTTCCTTGACTGAGCTCTGCAACCTCTCTCCTGACAGGCACTGTGTTGACCAGAGGAGTAGCCAGTAATCACATGTGGTTGTTGGGCCTTGAACCCTGGCAGGTTCAACTAAGAAACTGCACTGTTTATTCCATTTCATTTTAATCAATTCATAACCGAAAACGAGGGGCTTCATTAATTTATTGAAAAGCAAATGAAATCTACTTCTTTAAACCATTAAGTACAGGTAAAAATATCTAAGGAAAATTTAGCTGCTGAATTGAAGCATACTGTAATTGAAAAATACTGAATTTGGAATATGCAAAAGCAACGTAATATTTCATTAACAATTGTATACTGGTCATATGTTAAAATGAAGTCAGTTTTGATAGTTTGGGTTAAATAAAATATACTGCACAAATTCTACATTTGTCTTTTTTTTTTTTTTTTTTTTTTTTTAAGCATGGATCTTAGGAAATGTGTAGGTGGTGCTAGGCATGGCTTGTAATCTCAGCACTAAGAGACTGAGGCAGAAGGACCACTACCTTGAGGCTACACTGTGAAAGAATGTAAGCCCTCACTCATATTCCTGTGAGTAACCCCAATAAAACTTACTGGTTCACCACAGTGTCCTGTGGTTGTCTGATAGAAGGAGTGGGGTGCAGAGAAAAGGGAAAGAGACTGAGGGCAAAGGTGAGAGGGGAAAGGGCAGAAGAGAGAGGGAGGTATGGGGAGAGGGGAAGGGAAAGAAGATCTCTGTGGGCTGCATGATTTCTCACAGGCTGCTCTGACACAGAGAGCAGCACACTAGCATCGTGCTGTTCTTTACAGCACATTAGAGCAGGCTCAGAGGCAGGAAAACTGTAACTGCACCCCAAGTTCTTCCTGTCACCCAAACACTACAGAGGTGCCCAAATCAATGCCTGAGACTCACTTCTTGTTCTTCAGAGACCAAAACATAGCTGTTGTCATTCATACACCAAACAAAACTCCAGAAACCACCGCCCTGCCTGGCACAAATTCAAACCCATCTGGTCCCCCTAAGATCAGCCTCCGAACAGTCATCTGGGAATTCCAGTTCTTAAATCTAACAGTGACTGTGTGACCAGGCTTTAATCACAGATCCCCCTTCCCAGTTCATGCTTCCCTTCCACGTCTCCTGCAATCTTGACCTCCTCATAGCAAGACTCATACAGTTTTCAAAACAGACCAAAGACAATCTTCACTAAGAAAACAGCCTCTGAAATGAGAAGTAAATCTTTGACATTCAACGGTTTTCAATTTTCCAATCTGAGCAAATACTGAAATCTGAGTAGGTGAGTGGGTGTGGTATAGCAGTTTGCTCCAAGGTTGAAACTTTACATCCTGGAGGGAGGCTCCTTAAAACAAACAGTATTAAAAAAAGAAAAAGAAAAAAAGAAAGAAAGTAAACAATTCAGAATAGCTTCCGGAAGTCCATGAAACTGACCAGAATCACCACCTCCCCCAAGAGTAAACAATAATGACTACTGAGACTCTTCAGACAAGCCCAACTTCAAAGAAAAGACCAGCAGAGCAGTCTGACTGGAAGAAATTTTTAACAACTGAGGCACGTTTGGAAGGGACACTCTGCAACCTGCTGAGCTGCCTTCAGGCTGTGCAGTGTGCTCCAGGTTCCCAGATTTGTGAGCTGTCACCCATACTGGGTGGGCTTTAATAATGCAGCTGACTTTGAGCCATTTCTGCTCCTATAAGAAACCCTGATAAAATTCCCTGGTTCACCAACAGTGGCATCTATACTTCAGTCTGTTGTGGGATCCCGATCTGGGGTGAGGGGACGTATGTGCTGCACCTGCCCAGGAAAAGTCTTGTCACAAAAGAGTGGGTGAGGGAGCACAGACTTTGTTTACTGTGTTCGTGCATGGCTTTTACACCACACTGGACAGACTGCAAGAAGAGGATGCCACTTTTGTCCCCACTCCAGCAAATTTTTTTTCAGGGACGAATTCCTCCATCTTTATCAAGGACCAGATGTGGTCAGCCTAACCTCCACATCATGCAGGAAATGAAATGGTAACTGGAGATATGGGGCCTGGGTTTAAAGGAGGTCTTGAGGAATGTCACCTACACAGAGTCTGCTGCTCATTAAACCCTCTTGAGATCCTGGGCCAAGGTTTCAGACTTCGCCTGCTCTCCTGTTTTATCAAAGACAGGCAGCAACGGTGACTGCACACCCATCCTCCCCTCCTGCCCTCTTCCTACTGACCCCTTAGAGAGCTGTTAGTGAGAAGCAGAACCAACGGACTTGAGACGCACTCTCCTCCTCCCCTGGCTTACTGAGGCACTAATTGGCGGGAACATGCATCAAAAGTGTACAGCAGAACAGCTGGACAGTAACAGGCCTGGGTTATCCACAACCTAAATAATGGGCCTCTTGGGAATTCTGGTCATTTGTACTCTTTCCACTTAGAAAGAGGCCCTTTGGCACTTCACCTACAGCCAGGAAACAAAGAATTACCCAGTATCCACCCTTAGGTGAATACCAACAGCTGCTGAGTTTCCTTCTAGGGAGACTTAGTAACTTTGAAAGTCACTAGGGGGCTTTGGCTATCCTCAGAGTTCAGCCCCTTCCGTAAATAAATAAGCAAACAAACAAACAAACCCACCCAGGAAACACAATGCAGCTCTCAGCATTTGGTAACAATGTGTCTACTGGTTCTGCTCTCTGCATCCACCACGTCATCAGTTACACATTGGCTTTCCAACGCTACCCAGACGGATGGGCATCAAAGAACTTGAGGGTCACACAGCTTCTGAACCTTTTCTTTAATATATATATAAATAACTTAAAAATGCTGAGGTCTCTTCCCAGAGCCTTGGAGGCCCCTGAGTTACTCTAATTCTCTGCCGCCTCTGTCTCTCCCCCACTTCCTCCCTCAATCACATCCCCCACCCTCTCTCCCCCTTCCTGTCTCCCACAAGCTTCCACCCCCTCCCTCCCCACCCTCAAAATTGCTAGCACATGTGGCTGAACTTTGGCTTGACTGGCCCCAGTTCACAGGCTGTTCGTTTTTAGACACAGAATTACCACCTTCTTTATCTCCCCAGTCTCTCTGCCCCCCACCCCTAGTTTCAAAATCACACAGCAACTTTGAGGAAGGCACAAATAAAAACATCATGTGTGAAGAGGTCCCCACCAAGTGGACCTGGGTAGAAGATAGTATATAAAGCCAATCCCTTTATTGCCAATAAAGGTCCGAGATAGTTCCGACAGCCACACAGGCCTGGGGTCAACCTCTCTCTACCACTTCTGGAACCTGGCACAAGTTACTTAGCTTTCCTAGACTCCATTTATTGTAGTTTTCTTAGGTCAGTCTCCAGTCAGGCGACTCAGCTGTCTAATAAATTGCTGACTGCTACTGTCAACACTAATCCAAAAAGTACTGCCGGTACCTGCCACTCACACCCAGGCCAGGGCAGCTCAGCCTCAGAAATACTCACATCCAGAGCATGCATATCCATCCCCCAGAGTACACACACACACACACACACACACACACACACACACGGCATGCTCACACACAGAGCATGCATATTCATCTCGCAGAGTGCGCGCACGCATGCACACACACACACAAAACACACACAACACACACATACACAGGGCATGCATATTCATCCCCATCCTCCAGAGTGTACACACTCATGCACATACATTCTCTCTCTCTCTCTCTCTCTCTCTCATCCACACACACACACACACACACTCACACACGGCATGCTCACACAGACGCATGCATATCCATCCCCAGAATTCGCACACATATACACATACATACACACAACATATACACACACATACACACACATACACACACACACACACATACACAGGCATGCTCACACACAGAGCATGCATATTCATCCCCCATCCTCCGAGTGTACACACACATGCACATACATTCTCTCTCTCTCTCTCTCTCTCTCTCTCTCTCACACACACCACACACACACTCACCCAACACGGCATGCTCACACAGACAGCATGCATATCCATCCCCAGAATTCGCACACATATACACATACATACACACAACATATACCACACTACACCACATACACACACACACACACATACACAGGGCATGCTCACACACAGAGCATGCATATTCATCCCCCATCCTCCAGAGTGTAACAACATGCACATACATTCTCTCTCTCTCTCTCTCTCTCTCTCTCTCTCATCACAAACACAACACACCACACACACACGCACGTGCACGCCCACTGTATACAGGCATGCTCACACCAGAGAACACTTATTCCCAGAGGATACCAACACACAGTAAGAACACCTCTGCAGTCGGGCAGCTGTAGGACCTGGGCTTGGCTGGGCAGTGTCAGAAGTACCATCACAGACGGATTAGACAAACTGTCTTTCTCACTTATGGAGTCAGGTTTCCTAGGGTCCTCTACATGCTGCGGAAACGTTGTAGATGGAGCGGTCAGATAGGGGGTTTCCTACAGAAAACATCATGGAAACACCCAAGCTGACAGCTGCAGTCACAAAGCCCTTCTAGATGCTAAGTTCCTGTTTCCATAGAAAGCCGCCTTTCCAGTCTCCACACACCAATTCAGAGCTAAGGGAACCAAGGCTTAGGTCTCACAGCTGGGACCCCAGACCTCAACACCCTCATCCCCAGGCTGCCCAGAGTTGAGGTCCAGCGAGGTGGTGGAGGCCCAGACTGGGTGTGCAGTGGAGAGATGACCCATGAAGACGGGAGCCAAATTCTGAAAGAATGTGCAGGTCACGCTAAGCCTGGTTATCACCCAGGGCTCACAGAGCAAAGACAAAGTGTGGGCACTGCACCTTAGCTCTGCTCTGTAGGACAATGAGGAAAACGGAAAACTGTAAAGAGAGGTCAAGAAACGCAAACCAAATACAAGTCACTGGGATGAGCAAAGAGTGCAGGGTACAGCCCAGAGTTTCTCCCAAATTGAAACGGAAGCAATGCGGCAACGGATCCAGTCCAGGGTAGGTGGAGAAAAGTCTACATGAGAAGATAGTAACTTTGTAACTCTGCAACACAATTATGCAGTTTCTTATCAACTGGATACATTTATAAGGACAGATAACTGTAGAGGTGAAGAAAGGGTAGCTTAGACATGCGTATCTGTGGTGTGTTTAGTATCTTATGCTCATAAGGAAAAAAAAAAAAAAACCACAATCTTAAAGTCAGAAATAACTCCCAAATGTCCATAGCCACAGTCCACCTAGTGTCCACACCAGTGCTGGATACAGGACTCAATGCAATTCAACAAAGATTGGTCACACATCACAAGTGTATGAAATGCTATGCCCAAAAAGTACTTGCTCGCCACAGAAAGAAATCATAAAGAAAATAGAAATCGTTTTTATTACATAAAACTATGACGTTTCCGTAACACCAGAAAGGTAAGTGGCTACTAGATATGTAAAATTTAACTTCACTAACAACTACAAATTAAAGTGACTAGTAAATTTTAAAGACTTGGATACCCCATAGGATCCTCTCTGATCTCTCTCTTTAGAAGCTGGGGCAGCTGAAGGCAGGAAATTCCCTTAGCTCTGAATTGGGTGTGACCTCTATAGGCAGTCATGAGAACGCAGTGGTGTTCTCATAGGTAGGATGACATGATCTCCTTGGATAAGAAGTCATTGCCCACAACTGTTATGTTTCTAAAACATAAGCTCTCTCGTGACAGACACTATTCTGCTCTGACAGTCAGTGGGAAGCAGCCTTGGTTGCAGCCGGCAGGGTCTGTTACAGTAAACTCCCATGCTCTGCCATGCCTTTCAAAAACCCTGCCTATTATACTCTCACAAGTAAGGTAAGCAATATTCTTTGGCTAAAGCACTCATTTGAAAAGTATGCCTTCCTCATGGCAGGAACAGGACATTCTTATGATTAGAAGGTCAAGACCCAGATAAATATGCCCAAACAAAACTCATCTCTCATGGTTTCCCTGTCATTTACCGGCACTCGGAACATATAGCCCAAGCCTCTTTCTTATCTTATAGCATCTTCATAATAATCATTCTTTCGGTAAAATGGGATATCAACCCTCACACTTAACCCCTTATCTTAGTTTTCTTTCTAGCACTGTGATAAAACACTATGACCAAAATCAATTTAAGGAGAAAAGGGATGATTTCACTTTATAGTTTCTAGTCCATCACTGAAGTCAGAGCAAGAATCAAGGCAGGAACCTGGAGGCAGGAACTAAAGCCGTCACTGGAGAACACTGCTTTCTGTCTTGTTCACTCGTGGCCTACTCACCTTTCTTTATACCACCTGGGACCATCTGCCCAGAGGTAGCACCATTCACAATGGGATGAGCCCTTCCACACCCAATGAGAAAACGCCTCACAGAGTTGACTAAAGGTCAGTGCAATGGAGGCTTTTTCTCACGTGAGACTCAAGTGAGATATCCTTGGCTTGTGTCAAGTTCACCAAAAACTAACCAACACACCCCTTCTTTGAGTATTTCATAAACACAGATACACACACACACATACACACACAGTGGGAAGACATAAATTATATATGTGTGTGTATTATATGTGTATAAATATATAATTAATCTATATATAAGTTGCATGCATGCATCATACACAGGAGGAAGACATGCATATATGCACACATACACAGAAAAACCGTGAACATCAGACAAAATATCTATGCTACATATGCTGTTCCCCTACTAATCTGCCCCTTGACAGTTTGATCATCAGACCAGGCTACTTCCAATACCCAACTAGGTTCAGGGTGTTGCAAAAACAAAAATATTTCATTAAAAACAATGAGAAGTCTAATCATTTTCTGTTTGCCACAACACTGTTCAAATCAATTATAATAATTACACACATTTCTCTACACTTTGGAAGAAGAGAGGCTGAAATCAAATGCAAAGGCCAAGCTGGTACAGAAGTGCTCCTCCTGTTTGGAACACTCCACCAAGTGTAGCTTTTAAAAGATGTCACAGGCTACCAGGATCCTCAGGGACCACCTAGGACCAAGTAGGTCCAACCTGCACCCAGCAGGCTGCCAGGGAGCCTAGCATGGCCATGAACATGATCTGAGCATGAACGTGACCCAGTACATGTACAGCCCCCCAACATCATGTTGCACAGTCAACGTTACCACTAAAAGAATAAAAGAAAAAAATTAAATGCATCCATTGCTTATAGATGGCAGAGACCGAATAGTATAAGGACCCCTGAAGTCACCCCTGGAACTGTTTTAAAGCGTGAAGACATTTAAGATGGAGATCGGAATCCAGATCCACTCTGTCCTTAACTTTGAGTTTAAGAAACTCAAGACTTTTTCCCTTAAAAGTGGGGTTGCAAACAAGCACAGTGGCCCTTCAGGGCTTATGAGGGAATCAAAGTTATATCCTATGGGAAGACTGAGGGTTCAGAATGTTGTAACTAACTCATCATTACTAAACACCAGGGAAGCAGTGGCGTTCACACACCCATACGCCTAAGTCCTTCTCATCCCTACTCGGTCATCTCAGTAGCAACCTGACAAAGTATGTGTGACCATTTTGATCTTATGTTGAAGAAATTAGTATTCAGAGAAGTGTAACATGTCCAAGGCCACACAGGTGACAGGAGGCAGAACCAGAATTCAGATGAATTGATGTGTTTGATCTTCATTCGTCTTCATTCATGGTTAGGGTTTGAAGACAAATAAGGAAGGGCTTCTGGCGGACCTCTGTGTGAGGAACGACAGGGTACAGCATTAGATGAGATCTATGTGTGCCCTGGATCAGCACTAAAGATGCCTCGAGGGATCTGGGGGTATAGCCCTGTGACGAGACACATGCTCGTCATTTGTAAAAGTTCAATTACCAACACCACATAAGATCACACATACACACGAAGACAGAAGATACATGGCAGGGGAAAAACCAAAAGAGACAGACATGACCAACAACAGTAAATGTCAGGCTCCTCGATTTCCTTTTAGCAAATGGCGCGAATAAATAGAGGTGATGCCGTGACCTAGATTCAGTTCCTGTGAGTTCAAGTAGCACTCTGTCAATATCAATGGATTACTTCCTCCTGATGTTGCCACCTTTGGCCATGTCCTGGAAAGTGCTCCAAAACAAACAGCAACTTCAGGGAAGTTACAGTAAGTGTCTGCTGCCTCGCTTCACGCTGGGGAAGGATGATTGGAAGAACTGCAACAGCAGCCCAAGACTATATCAAGTGCTACAATACACAGGACTGTTCTCTTGTCGCCCTCGGTCACACAGCACCTTCTCCGGGCTGGAAATCAAACACCTTTGTTTTCTCTCGGGGATAAGGAACCTTCATGCCACTCATGTTTGGATCCATGAAGTCAGACCGGGCAACTGAATAACTGCAGTAAGGAAAAATCAGAACGGGATCGGGAGTGAACTTTTCCCAGTGAGTTAGAAACGAGTCCTCCCAGGAAAGGTCCTCACCAAGTAGGTCCACCCAAAGTCTTCAAGCCTGTGGCTAAGGCAGGCACTAAGAATGAGGAATGAACCAGGACTTGAAAGAACTCAGCAAAAACAGGGCTGGACTCTGAGTAGGTATTGTCTGTTCACACGGTGAGCCTAAGAAAGTTCAAGGTTCTACCTATTTCCATCCAATGAACTTTTCCAACTGAAGTCCCGGCACCTGAAGCTAGTTCCCCAGAAAACTCATCCCTGCAGGGCTACCTGTGGACCCAGAAGTTTATGTGTTCCCAGGAGCTAAAGTATGAGCTCTCTGCACCATCTCCCCCTCTTCTCAAACGCTGTGCCCCTCACCCATGCCGGGCCACTCCTTTTCAGCCCATGGCCCCCCACAGGCCGCGGGCTGCCCTGACCCAAAGCTCAGAGCACCCTCTGCTCCGCCTGCTATACCCATCATTCGGCACGCAGCCGCGCGCTCCCTGCCCAGCTCCTCCTTCCAGGCAGGAGCCAGCCGGCAGCAGTGCAGGCAGGCAGTCTGTGCCCAACGCACATTGCATAGTCTCCCACCCAGATGCCTTGGCCAAAGGAACAAAAGGAAGCCGACGCCAGGAAGAGACGGGCGGGCTGAGGATGCGGCGGGACCGCGGCGGGCTCCACGCCTCTGCGCACCCAGCAGGCGGAGCTCGCATGCGGCCCACAGTCGAGCGGTTACCTTGAGGATGCAGGCCATGGCGCTATGGATCGACCCTGTGGCAAGCTGCACCTCGGCCCCGCAGCTGGACCACTCCAGCCCACATTCCCGCAGAGCGAGCCGGGCCGCGGGAGCTGCGCGCTCAGGCCCCACCCCCGAGCCCCGCCACTGGCTGGCGCCACACGAGGCCCCGCCCTAGTCACGTGCCCTTCGTGCAGCCCGCAACTGCTTGCTACTCTGCCGCTGCTACTACTTAGCCTCCCCCCCATAACCCTTCTCTAGATGAACGTATGCAAAGCCCGGCTTGCAGCAGACCCAGATCTGTGTAACCTGAGGACAGAAAGTGGCCCTTCCAGCTGCACTCGCCCATCAGAGAGCCTACAGATGTGCCAGTTTCCAAAAGTTAGCTTTGTTTGGCACCATCCCGATGTAGGCATGGAGCCCATCACAGGATTCTTCGAAAGCAGCTGGAAGAGCCCAGGGCTAGCCCTCGGCACTGCAGAATTCTGTGGCATGCTTCTCTTGTCATGATTGATTGGCTGTCAATTTGAAAGCACAAACAGCTAGAGATGCTGAAAGATTGGACACTCGAGGTCTCCAAAAACAAAGCCATAATCTTCACACAGAGTGGTGTTGTGCACATGTGTAGCATTTGGTCACATAAACATTGCAGCTGTGACTGTTGTATCCTGCTGCAAGTTGTTCATAAAGTGCCTATATACATAAAAACACAGTGTATAAAGATAATGCTCGTGTGTGTACACGTGTGTACAGAGTAGGAGACACAGGACTTTGGTACTCACTACTACAATCTTGGAATTTAGAGAACTCAGTTAAAATTTCAACAACCAGTTACATATTAGCTTTCCTCTTAAATATGGATATCTAGGTCCTTTTCAACCATCCACCCTGAGGTGACATGGGCAAAGAGAAACCTGGTTCTCTCTGGGTCCTTAGTGGACTCTCTATATGTGACAGACAATAAGGAAAGGCTGCCTTCCAAACCAGTCCTGCGAAGAGAAGGAGCATTTCTACAAGGAGATGTACACATTTCTGCCACCCAGTAGTCATGGAAGTCTTTAAATTACCCCCCAAAACATCTACCCTAAAGTAATCTCCTCGGCAGAGTAGCTGGCCTGCAGAGCATCAGGGAAAGCATGTGATCTGAGAGTGACCGAGGGTCATGAGATGGCTCACACACAACAGACAGCAATTGTTCATGAGAAATGGCGTGTTAATGCTGAGGGCACTCAATACTGACAGACCCAGGAGCAATCACAGGAAAGATACTGGAGAGACTGGAGACCTGTTCGAGCTGCCTGCTCTCAGGCAAGCTCTGTCTCCAGGGCAACTGTACTCGGTTCTGTTACCATTTCCTCCCATCCTCCCTCTGCCTTCAAGGCAGATGTATTTTATAAGTACGGTTTAATGGAGATCACACACTTTAAACTGCAGCTTTAACAAATGGTCTTAGCAGGTGTACTGGCTAGTTTCATGTCAACTTGACACAAGCTAGAATCACTGGAGAGACTAGACTGAAAAAGAAAAAAAAAAAAAAGACTCTATAAGATCAGGCTGTATGCAAACCTGTAGGGCATTTTCTTACTTAGTGATTGATGGAGGAGGGGCAGCACATTGTGGGTGGGCTCATCCCGGGCTGGTGGTCCTGGGTTCTGTAAGAAAGACTGAGCAAGCCCTGAGGAGCAAGCCAGCAAGCAACACCCCTCCATGGCATCTGCAACAGCTCCTAACCCCAGGTTTCTAGCCTCTCCCCAAGTTGATTTTGGTCATGGTGTTTCATCACAGCAATGTAGCCCTAAGTGGGACAACGGGGCAGGAAAACTCAGCAGACTTGTTTATTTCTTTGCAGCAGGACACTCGTGTCACCAGGTGTATGTGGAGGTCAGAGAACAACTTCTACCAAGTGGCCCCAGAGGTTGAACTTGGGTTATCAGGCTTGGGGACAGTGCCTTTGTGCACCGAGTCATCTCCTAGACCCCACATTCATTCATTCACTCATTCACTCATATCCATTTTTATTAATCTGATTAGCTGAAGGGAAAAATCTTTAAGTTACTATAAGACCTTTCAGAAATAAGAGATTATTTTTTGTGGTCTGTGATATCTGGGTAAGATCATAAATCATAGTGAAGAGGAAAAGATGAGAGACACATGACACAGTAGAGGCCTTCGCCCAGGGAGCAAACTGCTAACAATGAAGAAAGATCAACATACATACAAGATAACATTGTATAGACTGAATAGGTTATATTTAGAATATATGTATATACATACATGCACGTAATAACAATTAGGTTTTTAAAAGAGGTCATAAATTTGAAGAACAGGGAGAGGTATACAGGAAGAGTGGAAGGAGAAAAGAGAAGAGAGAAATTTTGTAATTATAATCTCAAAAAAAAAGTACCTCTTTCCAAGAAGAAGATGTAAAGGAGAAGGAAGAGAAGGAAGAGGAGGAAGAGGAGGAGGAGAAGAAGGAGGAAGAGAAGGAGGAAGAGGAGAAGAAGAAGAGAAGAAGAAGAAGAAGAAGAAGAAGAAGAAGAAAGAAGAAGAAGAGAAGAAGAAAAGAAGAAGAGGCGAAGATGGTTTGAGCACCTCACTCTCTCTCCAGGAAGTCTGCACTATACTTGGGAAGGGCCAGTGGATTCCGATGAACAAAACTGATGGGCACTTCCTTGCTTGCTGAACTTAGCCAAGCTTCTCGGCCTCTCTCTAATCTTTGTAGGACAGTCTATATGCTCAGCTCTGCCTTAGCAGAATTAAATGTGAGTTCATGCACCTCGATTCCCGGCACAATGACCATGTTCAAATGATAAAAAGATAGGAAGTTCTCAGCTGAAGCAGAGAGTGCCTCCGTCATCCTTGGTGGGGGGGATCTCAGAAGGATGCAGCTGCTGAAGATTAACACACGTGATTGGCAAGGACGTGGTGAAGATTCTCCACCCACCTACCCTGACATGGCTTTTTCAACTGAATATCCACCCACATCCATGCTTTCCAACGGGTACTTGTCTCTCTCTCTGTGTACATGTGTGTACATGTTCATGTGTACATACATGTTGATGTTAAGTATCTTTTTTGATCATTTTATACCAGTGGTTCTCAACATTTCCTAATGCTGCGACACTTTAATACAGTTCCTCATGTCGTGACGACCCCAATCATAAGATTATTTCATTGCTACTTCATAATGTAATTTTTCAAATATCTGATATGCAGGATATCTGATCCACCCAGGTTGAGAATCACCACTCCACACCTTAATCTTGAGGCAAGATCTCACACCAATTCAGTGAGGCCATCTGGCCAGCAAGTTCCAGCAATGCCTTGTCTCTATTTTCCCAGAGTGGGGGTATAGGCAGGCACCACCATGCCTGGCTTTCTATGTGGGTTCTGGGATTCCAAACACTGGTCCTTGTCCTTGTATAGCAAGCATGTGACTAACTGCGCCATCTCTCCAACCCCCAAACGTTAAGTTTTTATCAACATTCATAGGTTATGATCAAGTATAGCAAGGAGTAGTGGTTCACTTACTAAAGTCAAAAGCAAGAAATGCTAGGATAAACCTAGACTAGAATTTTACAAAATAGGATTAACAACTGCTGCTTTGAAAGGACTACAATAGAAAAGCTTTTGGTTAGAAATAAAGACAGGTTCCGAATCTGCCAGGGAATGGAGGAGGTACAGCCAGATTTGTAGGAGGTGGGTAGGTAGGAAAATGTAGCCAGGATATTTTTGTTTTAAACTGGGCCAAACATCAAGAACAGCTTAGGCTAGCCTACAGGTATAATCTCCAACTTCTTAATTTATGTAACTTAATTCCAAGAGCACCTGTTTCCAAAATTAATAATAAACCATAACTCCCTGCCGTCAGATGTTCTACCTCATTTGACCCTCCAGCACTATCGGAACAGGATATTGAACTTAGAATCAGCCATCTTATGTACCACAGTCAACTGGCCAGTGTGTGGGGAACTCAGCCTTCTTTGGGTTCACAATATCATCTTGGGTTTGCTCATAAGAAAACCTTGGACTAGTGACTACGTCTTCTCAGATACTGGAACAGATAACCTTCATTTTCAACTTGGCTGGATTTGAAATCACCATGAATGCACATGTCTGAGTCTGTCTGGAGCAGTGGTTCTCAACCTTCCTAAGGCTGTAACCCTTTAATGTGGTTCGTTACCTTGTAGCGACCCCCAACCATAAGATTGTTTCGTTGCTACTTTGTAACTGTCATTTTGCTACTGTTACGAGTCATAATGCAAATATCTGTTTCTTGTGGTCTTAGGCGTACACCTTAAACGATTGAGAATCTGTGGTCTTGAGGGAATTTCCAGAAAAGTTTAACCTAGGAGTAAGAGCTGCCATGAGTTTGGGCAGGGCTGTCCCATAGGATAGGGTTCCAGAAGAGGCATAAATAGAAAGGCAGGATTGGCTTCCAGGACTCATTTCTGCTTGACTATGAATACAGTGTGACAAGTTGCCTAGAGCCACGTGCTGCCTTGGTTTCCCCCACACAATGGACTCTACCCTCAAACTGTGAGTCACAATGACCTTCCCTAAGTTGCTTTTTGTCACCATTGTTTTTGTCACAGTAACTAAGCAACTACCACAGAGGTGCAAGAGAGCTACCTAAGGCGACCACCACAGATGCGCAAGAGAGCCACATGAAGATGCAAACCCTTCAGTGGGTGTGGGAGTGAGGAGACCCTAATGACCCTGTGCAGATCAGAGGCATCATCCTGCATTCTCAACCCCCAGCCCCTGGGGAATACATTATCAATGGCCCTGCATGCCCCATCTGGGCATGCCCCACCCTAGGCTTTATTTTGCTGTGATCAACACCATGATCAAAAGCAAGTTAGGGAAGAAAGAGTTTATTTGGCTTACACTTCCCTGTAACAGACTGTCATTGACTAACATTGGTACAGGTACCCTAAGCAGGAAACCTGGAGATAGGAACTGAATCTTGAGGCCATGGAGGAATGCTGCCTACTGGCTGGCTTCTCATGGCATGCTCTGCTTGCCTTCTTATTCAACCTAGCCCAGATGTAGACCACCCACAGAAGGCTAGGTCTTCCCAAATCAATCAATGATCAAAAAAATGCTCCCTACAGGCCAACATACAATGGAGACAATTCCTCATTGACATTTCCTCTTCCCAGATTATTCTACCTTGTGTCAGGTTGACAGAAAAAGCTAACCAGCTCACCCCACAGCCAGCCTGTTCACACCTTCCCACAAAATTACCTCCCACCAAAGACTCTCTTCTTTTATTCGACTTCTCCAAACGGCTAACTTACCTTCGGGATAAGAGCCCGAGTCACTAGTGTCTTCTTGGCTTCTATTGTTCCATCTTTTAGCTCAACCTGGCCTATCACCAGGGAGATATCAGTACACCTCAGGACTCATGAGATATCAGAAGTCATGAGCTAAATTTTGCCATTTAAATTCATTTTTGCTTCATTATAAACAGCTCCATTACCAAGTAATTCTCAGAGTTATGACATACAGTTGCCTGATAGAATTAAAAGGCAGACTCTCATAACTTTTCCAATTTCACCCTGCACACACATTAATTTAATATATTTATATTCAACAGAGTCATTCATTAAGGTTTTAATTGGTCTCAAACTTTCCCATGTAAAGATGCTAAATGAATTCCAGATATAAAATTCTCCTTGTCGTCCACTACATAAATCATACTTCTATCAGACCCATTAGGACGTGTTATGAGAAAACCATTCTTTTCTATTTCAGGTCAGCATAGGAAATAACTTTTTAGAAACCATCTCACCCTTACTTTCTCACATGTGAAAGCAGGTGCTTCCTCTATGTCTATATTCAGACATGTGGTTATATGTGGACAGGTGGCTGAGTCTTTAAGTGGTAATTACTTTAAAAGAATATGGAAATATACTGGTATTTATTTCTATTTCATGTGTAGAAGGAGTCATGCTTGCATGTATGCATTTGTACCATGTATGCACAGTGCCCCAGAGGTCAGAAGAGGTGTCCCAAAGCTATACATGAGCCCTTTGAACATTCAATCCTCGTTCCCAACAAATGGTCTCGCCTTACTCTCTTCCAAATGGATCAAATGAGTCAAAAAGCATTTTCACATGAATTAGAGAGAAAAGAAGAAATCTGTTTCTTATTAAAAGATAAAAGCCTAAAATGAATACCTTTACCTAATTTTCATTACATAGAAAGAATGCAACTTTTATCCAGATTTGTTTTTCTTGAAGAATTCCTCCCTAAGATTCTTCTTTTAAATATAATCAATTCAAAGTAAATATGGCTGGCAGCCCTGGCCTGTCATTTAAATTCGTTTGTATTGGATTCTCCAAAGCTCCGTTATTGCCCAAGTCTGTTACTTTCTCACCAAGTTTCCCAAAGATATTTTCTTTTGCTATGAGATGCTCCTCAGTGTGTTTTGCTACAGTGCTCTTAGATTTCTCCTCTTGGGAACATGCTCCCTGCCGCATGCCTCCCTGAAAATATTATGGGGGAAATTTAATATTTAAAAAGCATTCATGGTGGGTCTGCTGGAGCCACCTACAGGAGAGGGTCTCACTGCTAAGCTCTTCCTGCAATCTGTATCTTGATAAAAACATTATTATTTTTCTGAAATGGCTTGCTGTCAGCAAGCCTTCTGGAAAGAACAAAGATTTTTAGTAATTCTCCATGTCTAGGGAGTCACCTCGGACTGTTAGATTTTGTGTGTGCTCTGTGCTATTCTAGAAAGGATACAGGAGTAACCCCAATCCAAAGAAGAAAGGGTCAGGGAGGTACTCAGAGAAGCCCACAGAATGACCTTTGATACTGCAAGTCGGTTCCTATCTTCAAAACCTTCAGTGGCTTCCCTCAGCCAAAGCATGGCATATTTCATACCTACCACACTCCTTTCCACCACTCTTCCCATTATTCTCTTACATCGGGGATTGGCAAGCCTTCCCAGGAAAGAGCCAGACAGTAAATATTAGGCTTGTGAGCCATTTGGTCTCTGTCACAACTCCTCGGCTCTGCCGTTGCTACAGGAAAGCAGTTGAAGACATAAACAAATGGCTAATGGCGTGTGCCAACCAAACTAAATTTAAGCACAATGAAAGTGTCCATTCCACAACATTCTTCTGTGTTACAGAATAGTCCCCTTTAGTGTTTTTTTTTTTCCACTTTAAAAATGCTCAACCTATCCCTAAGTCTTTGAGTGAACAAAAGCAGTCTGTAGGTCTAGCCTTGGCCTGTGGACAATGGTTTTCCTGCTCTCCTTGGGTTTGTACTCCTGTCTAGTCATCACCTTCTAGGAGTCAGTGCGTCTTCCATTTGGCCACTGATGTCCATTCAGTGGAGGTTCTCTCCTTCTTCACCTCTAACCATCACTATTGACAGAATTCTTTTGGCAATTAATCAATAACATCCTGTCTGCTAGCATGTCTTTGGGTAAGGATCCATTTTCTGTGTATTTTATTTTTAGTTTTGGCCTTACTTCTCAAACAGATTGCAAACTTTCTGAGATATTTTTGTAATTTTTTTATTATTAATATTTTGCATTCTTCAGTTCTTTGGGTCCCCAGCAAGGAAACAGTGCTCCTTATATGTTCAGTAAATGTCAATCTGATTCATTCAGGCTTGGCGAGAGAACAAGGACTGCCTAGAGACAAGATGCTGCATACATAAACCTGAGAACTAAAAACGGGATCACGCTACCCTTCTGGATGCTGCTGAAGGTTTCAGAGTGAAGGATTCTGCAGGTCGCACACTGCTGTCAGGTCATCAAGGAAGAGCTCTGGAAGGCATAGGTCAGATTATCTTCTGGTTTGGTTTTTAATCAACAGGGTGATGCGTTGGCTCAGATACAGTATTCAGTTCATATTTCTGACAGACATGGGCTGTAACTACCCCTGTGTCTTCTCACTTAATTGAGAAATCTGCTGTGCTTTCTCCTGAGTGGCTGCAGCTTTGGTTCCTTTGTGTTTTCATGTGTGTCTGTGTGGGGCTATGGGTACACGTGTGCATGTGTGTCTTGGGCTATGGACACACATGTGCATGTGTGTCTTTGTATGTGTCTGTGTGGGGCTATGGACACACCTGTACATGTATTTCTGTGTGGGGTTATGGGTACATGGACATGGGGGGGTTATGGATTCACACACATGAGTGTGTGTGTATCCGTCTGTGTGTCTGTGTGGGGCTATGACACACATGTGCATGTATGTCTGTGTGGGGTTATGGGCACATGGGCATGTGGGGTTATGGGTACACACGACATGAGCATGTGTGTGTGTGTCTGTGTGGGGTTATGAGCACATGTGCGCATGTGTGTCTGTGTGGGGTTATGGGTACACATGTGTATATGTGTCTGTGTGGGATTATGGGTACACATGTGTATGTGTGTTCATGTGGGGTTATGGGCATGTGTGTGTATCTGTGTGGGGTTATGAGCAATTTTGGGGGTGTGTATGGTGTCTGTGTGGGGTTAGGGACAGTGTGTGTGCTCATGTGTGGGTTAGGGACATGTGGCATGTGTGTGGTGGGGGGTTATGAGCACATGTGTGTATGTCTGTCTGTGTGGGGTTATGGGGCATGTGGGCATGGTGTGTCTATGTGGTGGTTATGAGCACATGTGTTGCATGTGCTTCTGTGTGGCGGTTAGAGTCATGTGGGCATGTGTGGTGAGGGGTTATGACACCATGTGTGTATGGTCTCTGCTGTGGTTGTTATGTCGTACATGGTGATGTGATTCTGGCGGGGTTATGAGCACATGTGTATGTGTGTTAGTGTGATTATGGCATGTGATGGGTTTCTGATTGACATGTAAGTACATGTGACATCTTGTGTTAATCTACTTTTCTGTGCCATGGCTGAAATCCCCTAATTTTCTGGCATTGCAGATGTTTGCAGAATTGTTGCAGCATGTGTGACTGGGATTGAACTTAAAAGCACATAAGTGTCATAACCTGAGCCGTCTTCAGTCTCCTCGCATGCTTTGACCTCATGTCGACTGAGCTTATCTAGATCTATCCAGTTAAAAATCATAAACATACTCAGTGACTTAAGCTGTGATTCCTCCATTTGCTGTACACGTTTTATTTTCATTATAAGTAATTGATGAATTGTGTATAAATTATTTGCCAGATAAAAGAGACTGATTTTAGAAGTTAAACATTTCTGAACCAGTTTTACTGCACGTTTATTTAAAGAAACAAGTTACACTAATAATGGCATGTTCAAACTCATTTACTGTAAGTAGTGCAATATTAGAACAAGCATTAGATCTTACAGCGTTAGACAAAGTTGTTTATTTTCATCACTTCATGATAGCTTCCCTGTGACTCTATTGTGAATTGTAATAAAATTCTGCCAGTTAAAAGCAGGTGATAGAGAGTAAACTGCCCCCTTCTGTCTAAGCCAGTGTGTCTGTATTTTTTAAGAGAAACACATTCATTGATATGGCCATTGGATGAAAACCTCATTTATGAATTATGAAAGTTATGAAACACCCACATTTGCCTCCATACAGTCAAAGGTTTAATATGTGTTCACTTTGGCTTGATTTGGCTTTTCAGTGTTTTTGATGTTAATACTTCATTTTTACATTTCATTCTTTTGCAACAATCTTTCCCCGATTTTACTTTAAATTTAACAAGAAAATTAAATGTGTGTGGGGGAGCATATTTTACCTTGAGAAAGTACTCATTTGACTCACATATTTGTCTGAATAAAATGGAAACACTCAAAGTGACTGACAAGACTTATGAAGAGTGTGAAGTTTTATTCTATAGCAGTTCTTAGTAGATATGAATGCTGACTCCGCCTGTCTCCTATGACCAACCCTGTTACCACGAGTAACATAAAAAGGTAACTGTCCTGGGTTAGGCCCAACTCTGCACCTAGGCGAGCCAAGCCTTCTCAACAGGCAGCTGGCCCACCTCTCCTGATGCAGCACCTGTTTTCTCTCCCAAGGCTTGCAACTGTATCTTTTGTCCTTAAAAAGACCAAACCCAGAGGCTTCTACCTCTGTTCACAGACACCTGGAAACGTCGGACACTAACCTGGCTCTGCCGTTGGCTGAGCCACCCTCCTCACGCAACGTAGAAACTGTGATTAATGGTAAGATTTTCATTCACAGACTCAATAAACTCAGGCAAGTGGAAAATCACATAAAAGACATTCATGGGAGTATGCTAGATGAATATGAGCTGCCCAAATAATTTGTCAATGAGTCAAATCTTTAAAAATAATAAGCAATTTTAAACTGTTTCCAATTTAATATTTATTATTTCTCCTTCAGCCCTGGGCATTATATTCCATTAAAATATACTCTGGGCATTAAAATGAAATGCTTAGCCATTAATTCTAAATATCCTTTATTTTCCTTCCATTTTCCTCTGTATCCCAGCCCAACCCCCCTATATTTCTCTTGGCCAGAGATTGTGTAAATTGGCACGAGGCAGCTGTATACACAGTGGTGATTGTCAACAAACAGTCAAATCTCTTTTCAATATTCCGGGTGCTCATCTTCCCACAATAGGTTTTTCCTTCTTAGTTACACTCTTCTTAGCATCCTCTTTGTTTTCTGAACATTCAAAAACTCAGTCACCTTTCCCAGAAAGGGACCAGAGAAAGTGAAAGCACAGGGGCCTGCCCCTCATCACCAACTAATTCTGTTCTAGAGCTTACGCAGCAGGGCAGCTGCTACACAAATGCCCAGCCTATCCTACTTAGCCCCCCTGAATTGTCCTTCTGTGTTAAACAAGATGGGACTGGCGAGGTCCATCTTGGAATGAAGAAAATCTTATTGGCAGAGGAATTCGGTGGCTTCCTTAGAACACGGCCCCGGGGCTCTGACCATGCCAGCATCCCCCTCTGCCTAACCTGAAATTCTTCTTGCAGCAAATTAAAGCCCTTCTGCTACACATGACTCACTCTCCACTCTTCATCAGTCTCATGTCCCACTTGAATGTGGCCCCTCTGTCAGCATGGACCCTGTAAATCAACCCACAGAGCTCTGATGGTGATGTGTGTATGTTATGTGTGTATATGTGTGTATGTGTATATGTGTGTATGTGTGTATGTATGTCTGTGTATGTGTGTGTACATGCATGTGTGTATGTGTGTATGTATATGTGTGTATATTGTGTGTGTATGTATATATATGTGTGTGTATGTATATATGTGTATGTGTGTATGTGTGTGCATGTGTGTGTCCATATGTGTATGATGTGTGTGTATATGTGTGTATGTGTGTGCATGTGTGTCCATGTGTACATGTGTATATGTGTGTATGTGTGTGCATGTGTATGTATGTGTCCATGTATGTGTGTGTATGTATCTGTATATGTGTATGTATATGTTATGTGTGTGTATGAATGTGTGTATGTATGTATGTATGGTTGTATATGTGTGTCCAGTGTTGTGTATGTGTGTTGTATGTGTGTGTATGTGTACATTTGTATGTATGTGTATGTGTATGTGTGTTGTATGTGTATAGTAGTGTATATGTATGTGTGTGATGTGTGTGTATGTATGCGTACATATGTGTGTGTGTATGGCCCTGAGCTCTGATGTGAGCACCCAATAACTACTCTCCATCCCCTTCAAGGCTGAGCATCCTTCTTTCCTCAGGCAGCTCTTGTCTGCAGCCCTAGAGACAGAGTGACATCACTGAACGTGTGTGATGTGTTGTGGGGTCAGCTAAAGGGCAATTTCTAGGAAGCAGGTCTATTCAAAAGACAAACCAGTGTTGGCATCGATCAAGGTCACTCTAAAATGCATCTGAGAGGGAACTTGCTCAGGCTCCTCGTTGCAGAAACCAGGCACCTGACCACTAAGCCACCTGCATGTATGCTCCTCCTAGTGCTGCTGGGATGAGCTAGAAATGGAGGGGGATATGACCTTCAGGGAAGGGTTTGTCTTGAATGACAGCCATGACACACTGGCTAATGAGATGCCCCTGGATCCTTGCAAAGTTTTCTTTCAGCTCTGTCCTTCAGAAAGATATGCCCAGATACCCTCTATGTTCAAGATATTCCAAACCCCAAGCTGACTAGACCAATAATCTATACCTTAATATAAAATGCAAGTGGTGTGCCAGAATGAGGCTGAGAACAAGTCACAGAATTGAAGTGTGAACTTCAATGCCACTCTAGACTCTTGTGGGTTACTGCCCTAAGACCTCCCCTTCGTCACCAGTTCCTTTACTGTGCACATGCCCTGGAGCTCTGTTGCTTGTCCTCACCATTCTCAGAGTCATTTGTCTGGCTGCTTCTCTAATCACACTCCTGAGTGTGCTGGGTCATCTCTGGCAGCACACACTCAGTACGTGCAAATTACCGCTTGTCTAACAAATGGGTACTTAGCAGTTCCACAAAGTGCTCTGACAACCCAAGAATTAGTAACACAGTCAACCAACTTGCACATCAGACCAACACAAGTAAATTATACACTGGCTAGATGACTAATTGTGCTGTGTGTGTCTCCTACTTATGTAGGTCATGGTTCTCTGTGGGTGGGAAGGAAGCAGGGGTGTCCAGTGTAATGCATGCACAACATGTCATCAGAATGGATGGGCCCCGGGAAGGCCTTGAGCAAGAAAACACTGTTGCGTATTAACTCATGCAAAATCTGTTTCTTGGTCAGCCTATTTATTTGGGATTTTGTGTCCTTGGTATGTTAATGCTTTTACAGCAGCCTGGTGGTTGATGTAACGTTGCAAATAATCCAGAAATAAACAAACACAAAAGCCATTTTAAGTATACAATTACCAGTGCTGCATCTCAACTACTTCTTGGCCAGGGTTGGGGGAAAGGCAGAGAGAATGTGTCTAGCATTTTTTTGTTTATTCTGTAATGGTTCCATGTACATGTAATGAACTTGATCATGCCTCCCCCACACCCCCATTCCCTCCCGGTCTCTGTGGAAGCTGCATCTCCCATGTCCCTCTCTTGCTTCCATATGTATCCTACTAAGTTTGATGAGGCTTGCTTACATGTGTGTGGTGTGAGGCCATCCCCCGGATCATGGGCCACCTACAATTTGCCACGCTTAACAGCACCTTGGCGAGGGATGGGGCTTTGTGGTCCCTTCCTCCCTTCATGCTAGGTACTTGACTGCTTTGCTCTTATGCAGGCCTTGCACAGGTAATCCTGGCTGCTGTGAATTCCTGAACTCAGCAGCCCTGGTGTTCAAGGACAGCATTCCACAGATTCCTTTCCAGCCTTCAGCTCTTGAATTTTTTTTTTAACTCCTTCTTCCAGGGCCCTGGGGAGGGTGGTGGCGGTGATATTGTACTAACTGGAGATATAGGCTACCACTCTTAAATGGAAGGTGTGGTAAGGTATTAACTAGGTGTGGAAGCTCAAGATTATACTCAGTCAGGATGCTGAGGCAGGGGGATCAAAAGTCCAAGACCAGTACAGGCTATATTATGGCACCCTGTCTCAAATTTCAAACCGAATAAGCAGCAGCATGTGACTGAGTAACCCTGACGTCCGCCGGCCCTGACGGATTCTCTGGATGGCAGGACCTCCATCAGGAAGCCATTGGGAGACAGCAGCCTTACTTAACACTCAAGTCCATGAATTTCCTAGGCACTGGAAATTTTAAAATTTATATAATTTTACTATTGTCTAGATGTATGTAGTACTGAAGACACCAGCAGAAAAGGAAAAAAAATTACCTAAGAAAAAAGAAAAGCAACTTAGACTCTATTGCCAAATGTGCTTCTGTCAGAGGAGAGCGTTTTCTACTCCGTTCTCATATTCGAAGTATCCATGTGTGTAACAGCCCCCTTCAGCCCATCTGACTCACTTCCCAGCAAACCTCAGCATTAGAGAGAACTCTCCACAGCACCCTTGCTGCCTCTCTGGGCTCTCAGAAGGCTGCTCATTATTTCTTATGCTTTTCAAGGCAAGCATCTCCTAGCCAGACTCCAGGCGTCGTCTGAACTACTCTCCCCATGGCTGTGTACAAAAGCACCAAGCGTGAAAACAAACAGGACACTGTACAACCCTGACAAAGGGGATTGTCCATCTTCCCCAGACAGCTCCTTGCTAATTAAAGAGGCTCCCGAAGCCCTGAAGAATGTGGGCTCCTTACACACCCTCTCCTCCATCCTGTCCTTACCAAACCCCCATCGTTTCCACAGCACAAACAGGAGAAAACACATCTTGTAGTTTCCTTTGGTCTCTGTGGTAGAAGAAAATTTAATAACATTGTAAAGGGATAAAAAGGCAAATTTTCCTGACTGAAAATGCATGACATTCTTCCGTTTTAAGTCACTAGTGACAGAAACAGGAGAGAAAGAAGGGTTCCCTCGCCAGCATCCTGGAGCTCGGGCATGCCACCTTTTACATGTGGTTCTTCATTAATCCAATCCATACTGATAAACCGTCTCTGACACTTCATTTCCAAAATCCTGGCTGGGCTACAATGAGAGGCAAGGAGCCTTTCATGTAGAGTAACACTGTCAGTGTCTTCCCTTCTGAACCTTCTTCGGATGGATGCTTTACACAGACCATCCACATGCGCGGCTGAACGGTAACCTAGCACATTCTGGGGTCACGGTGCCCCATGCGGTGCTCACAGAGAGAAAACTTTCTGTTCCCTGAGTTCATCGTGGGTGCTTGGTAACGAGCCTCATGTCTAGGTCACCTCATGTGCATCTACAGGGTGCCGTAAACCCCACACAATAATAATATTTAGCAGCCTTCTACACCATCTCAAATTTCTTTCCATTTCTTGGTTCATTCTGCTTATTTAGTTAGAGGTAACCTATCCCAGGTTAAGTGAGGGGGGAAGTAACAGCCGTAAACATCCCCCGTAAAGCTCTGAAACATCCCATCTGTGATCCATCACTCGGTCTTCACAGGACGCTGTTCATCACACAGCTGCTACGTGTTAAAGCATGACGCAAGTCTGATCCCCGTGGTCTCACCAAAGCAGTAAACTCTCTCTCTCTCTCTCTCTCTCTCTCTCTCTCTGAAAAAGGCTGGACCAAAAAAAAAAAAAAAAAGACAAAACCACTTTAGGCTCCGCAGGCCATGTGGTCTCTGTTATAGACAATGGCCTCCACGATGGTAGTAGAAAAACAACCACAGAGAATGATCAATGAATGGCTGATTTCTGTTCTTCAATGTGCTGGCTCTGTCTACTGGACTCTTATTGGTAAATGTTTGCTCTATGCCACCAAGTACTTCAGTTGCAATAAGGTAAGAGGCAAAGGCAGTTATAACTCTTTCAAACACACACACACACAAACACAAAAGATTTAATAGGATCAGCAAGATGGCTCAGTAGGTAAAGGCACCTGCCACCAAACCTTGTTCAAACCTGAGTTCAATTCCCAGGAGCCAATTGGTAGAACGAAGAAACAACGTCTTTAACCTAACACACACACACACACACACACACACACACAGAGCACACATATGTGCTTACCTAGATGCACAAGCCCTGAGTTCGATCCCTAGCGTTGCTTATACCAGATGTG
The DNA here is from genome assembly GCA_021653895.1 of Mastomys natalensis. Lineage (NCBI taxonomy): Eukaryota > Metazoa > Chordata > Mammalia > Rodentia > Muridae > Mastomys > Mastomys natalensis. The sequence goes on from JAJTUV010002462.1 coordinate 55,081, forward strand.
GTGGTGCACACCTGTAAGTCCAGCTTGAGAAGCAGAAGCTGAGGGATCATGTTCAAGGCCATCCTCAGCTAAGGAGCAAACTCTAAAGCAGCTTGGATCCGGAGACCTGTCCAAAAAATAAAATAAATTAAAAGCCCATGGGAAAGGAAGCCCTCCATTCAGCAGAGTGCTGTCTGACAATAACATCAGAAAAGGGAGGGCTTTATTTTTTCATCAAAATATCTTGAATCAAACCTGGATTTCACAGAAATTAGAAAAGATGGCATATCTTATGGGAAGAAGGGTGTCCTGAGAACACATTATAATTATTTATTGTTCTATATCATGATCCCAGGAAATAGTACCATGAAGGACATAGAACTGAGTTGTAATGTGAGACTGCATGTCCCATGACTGCAGTGCTCCACCACAGATGAGCTGAAGGAGAGATGGACTACCCAGGCTGAGGAGGAGTGAGACAATCTGCCATCAGCCTATAAGATGTGCAAGCTGAGGAGGAGTGAGACAATCTCAGACTACGAAAGAAGCATCAACCATAAACGTCAGACTCCTGGGACTGTATGGTAGATTTTTTTTTTGCTCATGGTCTGCTATTCAGGAATTTAGGGAAAGATTGGCCAGATGATTCTTCTGCTTATTTAGGGATGGGGTTCTCCATAGTAGAGAGATAGTTCTTCCTTATGGCCACCTTTCTCAGAATAATCAGACTTCGGTGTAATGACTGGCCTCAAAGAGGGGGTACAGCAGGCGGGAACAGTGAAAGTCGGGGAACCTCATGAGGCCAGGCATGGAAGTCACACCAACCACTTCTGCGGCATTTCACTGGTTCCAGCCAGACCTAGGCAGCTCCGAATGGAGAAAGAGAGCTCCACCTCTTGATAGAGAAGGAGCAGGATTCCACTGCTGAAGAGCCTTCTGGAAGCCAAGGACTGTGGGGTCCTCTCCAGACACACAGCTAACATTACACTTTAGCATGAAACTGAAAGCCAGTGGACTCTCTAGGGACCTGGCAGAGAAAAACCAAAAACCACTTCCGAAGCCCAGGCCTATGGGAATTGCACAGCAAACAAAGCCTGTGGAAAATGAACCTGGGCTCAACCATTAAAGACCAAGTAGGAAACGGATATGGGTACAACATGTCACATGGGACTCTGCAACCTGGAACAGTAGAGGTAAATGAGAATTAGGAACAAACATGTAGAAAATGCATAAAGAGCTAAGGCCAGCGGCAGAAGCCACAAGGCAAGAACTGCCTGTATGCTGTAAGGACAAGGGGCCGAAGGTGTGGCTCAGTAGGTAGAAGGCTTGCCCGGCATGCATGAAGTCCTATGTTCAGAAGGAGCATTCCTGGAATCCCAGCACTCAGGAGATACGTAGGAAGATAGGGCTTAAAGCCATCCCAGGACACAGGAGATCCTGCTCAAACACAAACAGAAAAGAGACATGTCTGTTTAGTATTAAGTTGAAATTACAATTGTAGTGGTGAAGATACTTTCGTCATAATCATGTCAACAGAGCCAAAGGAGAAGAAAGTGTTAATGACCTAAGGAAATAATTTCAAAGAGGAGTAACACTACTGGCAATATGAAATATTAGACAGATAAAAGTGAAGGTTAAACCAAGACTGCCTAACACACATCTAATAGAAGTCCCAAAAGCAAAAGAAGGAAGGCTGAAGAGCCAACGAAAAAGGGCCGGTTCGCTGAGAATGTTCCAGAAGTTCCTAATGAAAGCCATTAGCTATATCTGTATTAAACAGAACAAATCAAATTGGCACACAGACACAGCGTAAAAAATATGAACAGTATACTCAAGGTGAAGTAGCTCAAGACACATGAGCAACTGGACTGACTTCTCTATAGCAACGATGTGTAAATAACAGAATATATTCACTAACCTAAAAATGTGTGCAATCACCAATTATTACTTGCAGCAGCACAACTTGTGTTAATAAAAGACAAGAGCCAGTGCTGTAGAGATGGAACCATAGGTAAAGAGTGAGCACACAAGCATGAAGACCCTATGGGTCCCCAGAACACATGCAAAAGCCCACTGGGTGTGGAAGCCCTCCTTCCAGGGCAAGCAGCAGAAGCAGAGAATACCCAGCTTGAGCAAGATTCCCTGATACAGCAGCTCCTAGGTTCATTCAGTGAAAGAAACAATCTTCACAGTCAGGCAGAGAGCAATGGAGGAAGACAGACTCAGGCCTCCAGAGACACATACTCTCAATGCATGAGCACCCACATAGATACAAACACACACACACCACTTACATATGGCAGGGGGAGGGAAAGGAAGAAGAAGAAGAGGAAGGAGGAGAGAGGAGGAGGAGGAGGAGGAGGAGGAGGGAGGGAGGAGGAGAGAGAGGAGGAGGAGGGCAGCAATCAGACCAAAATTGTGGCTTGACTCTGTTGAAATTTGTTTTGAACACAAGGACTTCCATGTTAGTAAGGATTTAATGAGTTTTGCCAAGTAAATACAACTTGTAACACCCACCACAATCAGGCATTCACATCACCACAAGACATTTCCCGTGTGCCTTTGAGTCAGTTTCCCACCCCACCCAGGACCTCAGGCAATTGCTGGTCTGTTCTCTGTCACCATGAACTACATTGACCTTCCTAGAGTCTTTTGCATGTCATCTCTGTGTCTGGCTTCTCTTGCCACTCTTCCTTGCTTTTGAGATTTGCCCACACCACACGCATCCCAGCTCATTCTTTCCAGCCCTGAGAAGCACTTTGTTGTAAAGAGACAAAACCCAATGTATCCCTGTTCATTTCATACAAAAGAAAGTATATCTAGAGTCTGAGAGGACCACAACATGATCAAAAGCAAATCATTGTAAAGCCAGCTTGAACTGCTCAACAATACAAACAAAATATCCAACAACATGACACTGTTACAAAGTAAGGTCTGCCTTCAATAGGACGGTTTTAAAGGTACTCTTAGAAGAGCACAAAGCTGTGAGCTGAGAGCAGAGAGAAGAGGAGGTGTGGCAACAAGAGAACATGGTGGTGTTGATAGATGTTAAAAAGAAGACCTTTATTCCTTTTTCATGAACAATGATAAAACAGATAATACGTACTTTCTGATAGAGGCTCAGCATGCACCATAATGACTGAAGTATAGCTTCCATCTGTTCTGAATGCTTTAAATGGATCTATTATTTACTTTACCCCTATATCAGCCTTCCTCTCTCGTCCCCCAAAAGTCGCCATTTCACCTTCCCCTTCTCTTTTCAGAAGAGGAACCTCCTTCTGAGGTTCACCCCTCCCCACACACATGTAGCCCCCCATTTAACAGACAAGCTGTGTTTTAGGGCCAGGACTCCAGCGAAGGGAGGCAACACCCAGGGACCACCTCTGCTCAGTCCTCGGGGATCCCATGAAGACCAAGCTGCATTGTATTATGGGGCCGGGAGGCTAGATCCATCCCGCGTTGCTCTCGGTTGAGGTTACTCTGGGAGCTCCCAAGACCGGCTTGACTCTGTTGGTTTCGTGGGGAGTCGTGTCCTCTTCCAGCTCCCTCATGGTTCGCCAATCTCTTCAAGACACCCTAGGCTCCATATATTTGGGTATTACTTGTCTCCGGTGGGTGGTTTCTCCGGAGACCTTATGCTGCCTGTCCTTGCAGGCTGTCCCAGGCAGACCTTGCTTACTGTTTTAGTTACTTAAAGTGGCACTGAGGCTCTAAAGAGGTGCCCATGTGGAATATCAGGTATTTAACGAGTCTAGCTTGTGACTTGCCAGGACTGAACACAAGGTTAGAGTTAAGCCCTATCACAGGTTTCATGTTGACGTGTTTCCCACAGCTGCAGCACCCCTCCTAACCACACGTTTGTTTATGTTATTATGTGGAAGGACTCAGCTGGACTAGTTTCAGGTGAGAAACTCATCGCAAGATAAAATGGTTGGGTTTTTGGTTGTTCGTTTTGTTATTTTTGTTTTTGTTTTGTTTTTGTTTTGACAGACAGTCTGCCTGGGGCTGGCCTTTTGATCGACAGGGGAAGCATCAGAGGTCCATGGCCCCATAGACAATGAAACATTGGAGATCAGAGCTGGAGGATGGTGGGAAGGGCAGTACATCAAAGCTGGGAGAAGCCTGAGAAGATGCTGCTCTGTGAGACAGACCCCTGCTCCAGCAGGAGGCCTAATGCCAAGCAGGTGGTGGGTGGGGTTTGTCTTCCTCTGCTCTACTTGGTCCTCACCTCATTCTAACAACGAATTGGAAAATCATGAACTCTTCTGTCACCCCAGTCCTCCTCTCAATTCTAAGTGATGTTGCAAGAAAAGATTGGTGTGTATGTGTGTGCGTGTGCACGGACAGGTGTGTGTGCATGTGTGTATGTGTATGTATATGTGTGTGGTGTGTGTGTATGTGTGTGGTGTATGTGTGTGTGTGGTGTGTGTAAGTGTGTGCATGTGTGTATGTGTGTGTATATGTGTGTGGTGTGTGTATATGTATGTGTATGTGTGTGGTGTATGTGTGTGGTGTATGTGTGTGTGTGTGTGTGGATGTGTGTGGATGTGTGGATGTGTATATGGTATGTGTGTGGTGTGGTGTGTTTAAAGAAGACAGGCTGGAGCCCATTTTGGGCTTTAGAAAGTTGTAAAACCTAAACGAATCATATATTTGTATACTACATCAATAAAACTCACATTATAGAATCTACTCTCCCTGTACCTGAATCATGTCTTAGACAAAGGAAGGGAAAGAAGGACTTATTGGTATTCTGTAGTCACCTTGCTGCTATCTCTAGAAGATTATAAGACACACCATCATAGGCCATGGATATAAAACCCCAAAAGATCAACATTATTTTATCATTTGCTAACCCATGTGTGTGTCTGTGTGTGTGTGTGTGTGTGTTCGTGCGCTGCTTTGCATAAGGCCTGGTGTGAGGTAGATATTAAATGTTCTGTGACAACAATGAGTAGTTATGACACTTTGGAAGGCTTGAAACAAAACTGTCAGTTGGATGAGGGAAGTGAGCTCTCTGCTGTGTGTGTGGTGTGTGTGTGTGTGTGTGTGTGTGTGTGTGTGTGTAAGCAAAATGAAGGACAATGAACAGTGTTTAAAACAACTGATGCATCGGGATCATAAACGACCCAGCTTCAAATCTCCCTTCTGCCCTTCAGCCTCAGTTCTTGCCTTGGGTTCTGGGCTGCAGGCTCCTCCTCTGGAAGATGAGAATTACAAGCTCAGCTGTAAGGGCAGCTAAAAGGCACTCATTAAAGGATAGAACAGCAGCAGCCGCAGTGCCCAGGATGTAGTGAGCACCAGGTAGAAGCTGGCTCTGTCCTTAGGATTTCCCCAGGTCGTTTTCTCAACTGTTTGACTAAGATGCAACTGTAGCAACCTCAAGGATATTGGCTACAGTTTTTTTCTTTTAAATAAGAGGACTCTAAACACTTAAACTCCAGATTTCAGATCCCAACTCGACTTTTCTCTGTAGGTAACATGTTGGGCGCAGCCCAGTTTCCCACCAGGAATTCCACACTTGAATTCCTTCCTTCTCTGGGAAAGCGCTTGTCCTTACTTGAAACAGGAACTAGATCTAATTAGCCTTTCAAATATATGACCCTAGTCTATACCCTTTTCAATAAAACCAGACACATATGTAAGAAATATTCTCAGGCATCAGGCTAAAAACAGCCTTGGCCTCAATGTTAGAAGACAAAAGAGAGAAGAAACTCTCCATTACTGTGGTTTCAGTTGTAGGTAGTTCCTGCCATGTGTTAAGCCATCAGTAAGAGTCCAGATGAGATGGGACATAGAAACTGTTCAGGCATCTCAGGGACTGCAGAGCAGCAATTGTAAGGATATCCCTGTCAGAGGAAAAAATGACAGAAGGGAGCTCTGGTCTCCAATCCCTCGTCTTTTATCCTCTCCTAGAAGCTGTAGGTGAGGCCAGGTGGACAGCCCATAGGCTGGACACTGTGGTTGGGCCAAGCGAACTGACCAGTTCATTCTCTGAGTCTCTACCAATCACTCCAGTTTCCTGTTGATCACTAAGTCCTGTTGATACAAACAAACAAAAGCAACAAACACCTCAGCTCTCATCTTAAAAGAGTAAGAGATAGTTTATTCTGAGTCACCATACCATGGAAACACAGACTTAGCTTATCCTAAATCCCATAAAATGGAAGCCATTTCATGACATTTTATAGCTCACAGAACTCAGAAAGCTATAAATCAAAGCAAGTTTAAAATATATCTGTGGGTACATCAGAGGTCGTTACAGCAAGATGGAGACTTTCTACAGGCCTCAGATGCCATCTATGGCATTCTTAAGGTTTGGGGCTGTTTTAGAAGCCAGTGATCTGCTAAGTCAATGGCTGTTGAAAGTTTTAATCTATTAGTAGCAGAATGTTAGTTCCAACACAGAAGTAAGCAAGGAGCCTGAGGTAAGGTAACCAGTGTTTATCTCTCTACAGGATGGCAGCTCTGGTCAACCAGCCTCTGCAGACACAGCTTCTTCTCGCTCTCCCCTACAGTCTTTTAAAAGCCTCTGACTAACCTGTTACTCAAGGGACTCCTGGAAACCTTCCTGCTCTACAGGAGCTCTGCCCCTCCCCCTCTCTTAGGATCCCACCTCGGAGTCTATAATAAACTTCTCTAAGATTCACAGTTTGTGATCTGAGGATTTTGTCTTTGCATTTAAGAGACAAAATCCCACAAGCTTTTGTCTAGAGTTGCTTGGGTGGCCAATGAGTTCTCTGGGACCCCTGAGCTAAGCAGGGAGGGCAGAAACAGGCCCCACTGACCTCAGTGACACCCCCAAACTCCTCATCTCAGGAGAATTCTTGGCTGGTTTCTCTCTGCTGCATCAAATGCTGCCAGGAGTGATCTAGGAGAAGCTAAAAACTAGCAAGTGATCTTCCTGAGATGGTTCTGCCATGGGCTGTACAGCTATGATAGATTTGTTCCTCAGGTAAGGCTGAGGAGATTACATTTGAGAAAAGATTCCTGCTATCAATATGCTTTTCCTGTGGTTATTAAATACATACAGCAAACACTAGGTATTGACGCAGCCGTTTGAGAAGATCTCTGCAGAACTACGAAGATGTACTGTCTTGTAACGATGCTATATAGACAAATAGATGATTTCTTAATTCTTAATGACAATCCTATAAGAATTCCTAAAATTATACTAGTAATTATTAAGCTCTTTCATAATAGGACTGCTATTAAGTCCTCTCTGATAATCAAAACTACAAGAAGAACTCTGCCAAATCTTCAGGTGTCACTAGTTAATTGCTTCTGAGATAGAAAAGTGGCATCTACAACTTAGAGGACATTCCAAGAGGTTGTAAAACAATTAACCAGAAGTCACAAAAAGGGAACTAACAACTTACTGTAGGTGCAAGAACAGAAGATCAAATATTGACTAGGTTTATCTATACAAAGCTTCAATAATAACTTAGTTATGGCCTTTAACTCTCTCTCTGAACCTGTAGAGCTGGTCACAGATAATGAATATTTAGCTAGATAATTTCTGCTAGTGTATATGCATGTAAACATTCTCCATTGTAAATGAACTTTTATTTAAAGAAGAAAGGATGCTTGGAATAGCCATGTGATCTATTCCCCTAGAAAAGGTCCAGAAGACTAGGAGTGATCACATTACGTGGGGACCCAGGGCACCGTCCCGTCAGAGCAGGAGGAGAGGCGAGATTAGGAGAACAGAAAGCAGAGCAGAGAGAACTCTTTAGAGAGCAAGAGAAAAACTTTTTAGAGAGAACTTTTTTGGAGAACCTTCTAGAGAGTACAGATCTCAGAGAACGTTTTAGATATTGAACTTAGCAATAAAAATTAAAATCGCTTTTCAAAGTGTTCCGTTTTCTTTTTCTTGTGACTTTAACAGGCTGGGTTTTAGAGCTGGGCAGTTCCTAGGGAGAAGGGCATAGGCTACACCACTTAATCCCCCGCTGTTAGGCTACAGGTGTTAAATCACCAAGCTAATGGTTTTCAACCCTCAGAATGAGCAAGAACAGTTTTGTTTTAGGACTTTTTAGAAGTTATCAGCAAGCACTTAGTAGAGTTAGAGAGCTAGAAGGCCAGAGACCACCAGTCTTTAAAACTACGATCCAGAGACTATGTCTTTAAAGCTACACCTAAAGTCAGACTCTGTGATCTGCTTCAAAACCCATCCCAAGGTGTACATACGCCCAGGAAAATGCTGTCTGTGACTTCGTCCTACAGACCACGTTGTCTGGAAACCATCTAGGTCAGTCTTCTCCATTCCCTTCTCTGTCCCTAGGACCATGATCTTCATCAAGGCAACATCACTTAGTTCAGTCTCAGCTTCCCATCGGTAGACGGCCAGCTGCCGCAGGACCATGGCAGGAATTAGAGACAGCCCCAGCAAATATTGCCGTGATATAAAGCACTCAATAAATGATACTAACTTTCTAAAGGAGGTATCAACCTTGAGTTCACCTCAACTTCAGCTGCGGCTATCTAAATAATGCTGCATTTTCCTCACGGGTTCCTTGTCTTCGTGTGTGACTACAGGACAGCACGAGTGTAAAAGCTTGTGTTCTGACACTCAGCACACCTGCGTTCAGACTATCTCTGAAACTGTATAGAGAATTCTCTCCAAGGAGGCAGACAGAAAAAAAGGTTCTAACTATCACTGACAGGATTCCTGACCAGAGAACAAGACGATGTTCAGCTGGAGTTAGCCTAGAAGTCTCATTCCTTTGAGGGATCTGGTCTGTTTCTTTCTCCTGGTACTCAGCTCTCTGAAGAAGTATCCGTGTTCCTTAAGACAGGATGGCATCTTTCTTTCCTGATGTTTGCCTTGTGTGGTGCTTGGAAGAGCTAAACAGGAATGAATTCACAGAACTTAGGTAGTTCCTCAGACAGGAGAATCGGCAATTGGGGCTGAGGTAGATTTCTTGGACCAAAGTGAAGACAGTGTCTTGGGAAGACCTTGTCAGCTCACTGGTGAAACGTTATAAGGAGAAGCAAACCTGGTGGGAAGTCACCTTCAGAATCTTCCAGAAAATCAACAGGAAGGATCTCAGTGAGAGGGCAGCAAGAAAGACTGCTGCCTGGACAGATCTGCATTTCTGAGGAGTCACAGATGCTCCTGCAAGCTGTTGAAAAGAAAAATCATAATCCGAATATTTTGCATTTTCCTAAGATTGAAGAGTAGACCAAGAGAGGTGTTCACCCGGTGTGCAATGGCAAGAACTGATCTTGAAACAAAGGTTTTTCCTTTGTCAAGTTTCTCCTACATGCCCTGTCCCAAGTTGCACACCATGGTGCTGGTAGCTGATTCCACGGTTGTTCTCTCAGAGTGCCCCACCCCACCCATCTTCATACCTCTCCTTACCACTTTCAATATTTAGATATCAAACACATTTGATAATTTGTAAGCATGTTTGAAAAACAAACAAACGAACAAAAAAGCCAATCCCTAAATGAAAATGGTAAGAACCTTGGGCCACAGGGTCATTGTTTCGGTTTAAACAAAAGGTAATTCATCTTCACCCAGAGAAGCAGGAGCAGTAAGTACCTGCAGTGGTCAGCAGGGAGGAGAATGGGACATGTTTCTTCAACTTGTAAATATCCATCCCATTTGGAGCCTTTTCTTTTAAAACAAAGGGCAGTTAAAGAAATTGTTTAGCGGTTGAGAGCATTGGCTGCTCTTCCAGAGGACACTGGTTCGGTTCTCAGCACCTACATGGTATCTCCAACACCTAGCACATCAGTTCCAGCCCTCTTCTGCCTTCTAAAGGCTCCTGTATACATGTGGTGCACATCTGAGGGCTCCTGTATACATGTAGTGAACATAAATGCACGTGAGTAGAAAGGTAAATACATCTTTAAAAAAAAAAAAGAGCACCAAAATCTTGAGGGGGGATCTCAAAAAAAAAAAATTGTGAAAGTTAGCACTTTCTGCGCCTTTCTCCCCATCCTCACCAGACCTGCTTATGTGTCCAGAACACTAGGAGAGCAGCTTCCAGGACAGCATGGAGGAGCACCAAACTCCAAATCATGAAAATTCAAGAAAAACCTCCCAGGGCAAAAGGATTACTTTCCACCCCACCCCCACCCCCGAGTGACAACCCCTACATCCCAAATCATCCCATGTAAAACCTGCTTCATGGAATTGAAATAATTAACAAAAACAAATATTAAACAAGCAACAGGGGCAGCAAATACCCATCCTGGCCTCTTCTGGTTTCATGGCTATTATTCTAAGTTTTCAGTAAGATATAAACATTGTTGTCCCTAAACGGAGATAGAAGAAGGTAATTACTCAGAAAGAAATACTGAAATGCTATTAATCATAAAAGAGGAAAACAAATAGTTAGCACTTTGAGTTTTTAACACAAAGAGAAGAAAAAGCCACTGAAACTTATAACTTTAATTTTTTTAAACCTTATTTTTAATGATAGTTTTTAAATATTTTAACCTCCCTTTTATTCTATCACCCACCAGAGGTATTAGAAAAGCAAGGATATGGGGGAAGTCGACCTGTTTAGAAAGGTTCTTTGGAGTAGCTCCTGTCTGTGCTGTCAGGAAATCGGCAGTTCAGTTCACAGGTTAACAGCGGCAGTTTGATCCACTCGCAAACACTTCGTGGATACACCAGCAGTCCAGTTCGGTAGAGTCAGACAGCAAACACAAATGAGCAGCTGTGACACTACCTAGTAGAGACAGCCTTAGCTAGAGTCGGCAGGAGGGACCAGCAGAAACACCAGAAGAAGTTCTTGGATGAGCCTCTATCAAGGAAGCAAAGATCATTGAAGCTAGCTCTATCAGCAAGCCTAGCTCAGCCTCTATCACTGTCTGTTGAGTCCTATTTATACTCTCCAAACATCACATGCCCTCCGTTTGCCTTGCCTTAGCACATGCATCTGTCTCAGCTGACATCACTCTGTCAATCAGCAAGACTATGGAAGCGGCATGAAACTGTGGCACACCACCAGACATTTTTTTTTTTTTTGATGCATTTCGCTCTATGGAGTCCCAACAAATGTAGCCCAACTATCCAATGTAAGGTGGACCAATACATTCATGTCCTTAGCGAAGAATCCTACAACACGTGTTCTTTTGTGTGTTTGCTTAGCAGAACATCCTTTCTCCTGTGTCTGCTTCAGTTAAACCTTTTTTCAGGAATCTGCCTTAGTCTTTCACCTGTGTCCACTTCAGGAAACACTCCTTCACATGCTTGCCCCAGCAAAACACCATCCAACACAATTGACTTTCTAAAGAACACTTGAGTTTCCACTTTAGAAACCAATCAGATCTTTTATGACTGGAACATCCATGGTACATTGGAGACAGTCTGTTTTGAGGCATCCCAAACCTTCTTTTGCCTTAAATGAGTCACGACTCATAATCAATCCCTAAGCCTACCTTGCTGCCGCTGTCTAATCACAGAGAGACCTCTGAGTTCTGCTGCTTCTTTCCAGGATTCATGAGCCCAGAATTTCTTCTTATTTGTTCTACACAACAGACACTGATGTCTAAGAAAATGGCCAGGTGCAGCCCACAAAGGCAGCTAATCAACCTCTGGTGACAGGACCAAGTTCTGCACCTTGATTGATAAAAACAAGACAAAGAAAACAGAGAGAAGAAAATCTGCTATCACAGATAATTACACATTTACACAAGTGAGGGATTTGGGGTTCTGTGTTCCTGGCGGAGCGAGGCTTGGGAAAACAACATATTGGAAAGCATTTCCTCTGCATGTGTAGAGAGAATGTTGTAGGATCAGTTGACCATCTTTACAATCACCTTCCAGCAGCCTAATCAATCAGAAGAACTAATCAATCAGAAGAGCTAACCAATCAGAAGAGCTTTGGGTTCAGTGAGCAGCTCCATCTGCCTCAGTTTCCTGTCTGATCTGGGATAAATAACCTGATGAAAGCAACTTACAGGAGAAAGTGTTTACTTGGCTCAAAGTTCCAGGCTACAGTAGGTCTTTGTAGGGGAAAGACAGCAGGAGCTTGAAGCAGAGTCACACCACAGCCACAGTCTAAAGCACATTGCAAATGACTTCTTGCTAGCTCTGAACTCACTCACCCCTTTCCATAAGCTCAGGGCCTCCTGTGAAACAGTGCTATCCACATTCAGGGTGGGACTTCCATGTCAGCTAACACAATTAAAATCCCTAATAAACATGCCTACAAACCAACCTAATAGAGTTCCTCTCCAAGTCATTCTAGATTGTGTTGAGTAGACAAAACTATCATCCTGTCCCAGTAATACCAAGAACAATTAGAGGGAGAGGTGTGGGAGAACACATGACTACATCAACCTCTCAGCCTCTACATATACATATACACAATACACACACAATATACACTTATAACATATACTCAATACACACAATAACACATACAATATATACACAAACACACACACATACACACACAATGCACACACATACACATACAATATACACACACAATACTCATACATACAATATATCCAACACACACACAATACTCACAACACACACAATATACACAATAACACATGCAATACAACACACACACACACACACACACACACACACACACACACACGGGATTCATGCATATTGTCCTAGTTAGGGTTTTACTGCTGTGAACAGACACCATGAGCAAAGCAAGTCTTATAAAGGACAACATTTAATTGGGGCTGGCTTACAGATTCAGAGGTTCAGTCCATTATCATCAAGGCAGGAACATAGCAGCATCCAGGCAGGCATGGTGCAGGAGGAGCTGAGAGTTCTACATCTTCATCTGAAGGCTGCTAGAAGAATATTGACTTCCAGGCAGCTAGGACTAGATTATTAAAGCCCACAACCACAATGACACCTACTCCAACAGGGCCACACCTCCCAACAGTGCCACTGTTCAGCTGGGCTGAGCGTATTCAAACCATGGCACACATATACTACAATACACCACACAACACATTAAATAACAGAATGAAGACTCGTGCACCCATCCTGTGCCTCTCCTCTGATCATATCATCTTTCCTAGTAAGTCAGAGGAACAACATCCTGAATAGCCATCTTCTTTGTGCTTCTGCAGCTGGGAATGTCCAGAAGAATTCCTGTTTTACATGACTCAGTGCTGTACATGAACGCAGTCATACCGATGTATTCTTCTACACCCTGTGTGTTCTGTCCACTATTATATGTGAATAATCCACTACATAAACGTTCAAGGATCAAATTTGCTAGTGTTCGCTGGTTCATGATATTTCATTATATTTCCACATCTCTTGCTCATGAAAACTTAGCACATTCCTATCTGAATCTTTCTTCCCACAAAAAAAAAAAAAAAAAAAAAAAAAGCATATTTCCTTGAAACTTTCCTGAAAATAGTCTGATGATTCTTGCACAGTGTCACGGAAGAAGGGCCGACCTGGGACAGTAAGAGAATAGCTCTGAGAATGTGAGCTTCCAGGAGTATTTGTGGCTATTTGTTCTCAATTTAAAGGAATGATCTGGGACCTGTGTCTCCACAATGGCTTTCTTTATGATGTCTGTAAATATTTCTCTTTACTACCAGGGAGCTTGCAACAGTGTCCAGCCATGATTTCTCTGTAGACTCGGGAGAAAGAAAATTCTAGAAGCCACCAGGATAGAAAGATGAGCAAAAAAGGGGCTATAGTTATTTAAATTCATGATGTATCTTTCTTCTAGAAGTACTATGGAATTGAGTTTATCCAGAAAGCCTATCTAAGAAACCAAGGTCCCTGTAAGAGTCTCCAAAGTTGCTGGGATTCATCTTGTCTGATCACACAGATTGGCTTTGATTCTCACTCCCAAGAGGCACAGACTTAACTCAGCTGCCTTGTGAAACTTTCGTCTTTGATAGAATAGTTAAAGTCTACACCATTGTAAGTTCTGGCACTAAAAAGCCATTTCAGCGACTGCGTGGACCAAGGCTCTGCATCCCTTGAGACAGCTTGATCAGTTATGGTCCATTTGGCTAGCAGTAAAAGAAACCCAATGGTGTTAACGATAGGGAAATTTATTATCTTGCAAGGGAAGTCTAGAGGGAGTTAGCCGTTTCAGTGCCTCACTGTGGTCTCGGAGGGAGAACTTGCATCTTCTGAATGTTGCTGGACCTCCTCCTCTGCCAGCATCATCCCTGGATGCAGTGTGTGCAGGCTTACATCAGTACCACTAGGGGAAGGCAGGAACCCTCCTCCACAGTTCTCTCTTAGGAGTGCCCCTGGGAACCCCTCCAGCCTCAGCCACCAGCCAGACTGTGTCACATGACCATCACAGATCCAGGCATGAGTGAAGGGCTGGTATGTTTTTGCCAGTCAGGCCAATGCATGGGCCTGGGATGTGGGCAGCTGCTCTGAAACACGTGGCTATGTGTGAGAGGGGGAGATACCCAAACAAAGAGTTCTAACAGGAAAAGAGAAGTAGACTGGATACCAAGTGGGGACAAGCCTGTCCTCCTCAAACCTCAGGCTTCTATTAAGGGCATCCTAGAGACAAGGGACTCCAGCTCTGACTTGGCCCATGTCTCAGTGTGCAAGCTCCAGACCCACGTTGGTTTTTCTAATTGCTGTGACTGAACAGTCACGTGGAACATTATTCCGGCTTACTGTAAGGGTCCATCATGACGACAGGGCATCACAGCAGGACCCATGCCTGTGTTTGATGGACAACAGCTGCTTGCTTCCATCAGTGAAGAACAAGAAGCAGAGAAAGGGATGCTGGCTCTCAGCTGGCCTCCTTCTTTTTCTACAAAATCTCTAGCCCATGGGATAGAGTCACCCATTTTAGTGTAGTCATTCCTGGATGAAACCTTCACAGACACCAAAGGTCTGCCTCACTGATGCCTAGGCCTCTGTCTCTTTCTCCTCGTCTCTCTCTCTCTCCCTGTCCCTCTGTCTCTGTCTTCCCCCACTCTTTTGAAGTCTGAGGACAGTTTTGTCAGAGTTGAAAAGAAAAACCCCAGGGTAGCAAGTTGCACATCTTGGCAGCTGCCTGGAGGAGGAGGTCTGTGAGAGATAGAGAAAAGAATCATGCTGTCTGAATTAAGCAGCACAGAGGTCAGCCAGTCACACTGCTGACAAGCAACCGCAGGGCAGGAAGGGAAGCGTTAGCAAAAGAGGACGGAAGGAAGGCCAAAGTACCTGACAAGGCACGCTCAGAAGGGAGACGGAAAGGAACAGGGAAAGAGTAGGCTTGTCCATAGTTCAGAAAAGAAGACTAGTGAAGCCACATGACCACAGTCCTGGAAGCTGCTGTACTAGGGCAGGGATGAGGGGGGGAGAGAAGGACTTTGCCTCATTAAAGAGATAATTATTGCACTCATCTTATTAGCACAATTTAGGGTGAGCCCATCTTCTTAGGGCTGGTCCCTTAGCCTGGTCATTGGCCAGCCCAACTGCAGCGCTAGGTCTCCACTCACTCGAGGGTTTCATACTCCTGACTAGAAGGAACCAGTTTCCCCTTAGTGGGCTGTTACTGCCCTCCCTCTAAAAAGGCTTCTTCCCAATTGCCACTGGGAAGTGGATGCTGTGACAATATGGCTTCCTCAAGCTAACTGTGCATGGCAGTTGGGATACCCTCCCTCAGTGGGCCTATCTAAAAGATCTCAAAAGTACATCCATGGCTTGTTTATGTGACTGCCCTGGGCAAATCTTAGTCCAGTCGAGCTGCCTGTGGAAACTGTCACTGTCGCCACCACGCAGAGAACCGACTCTACTGCAGTATCCTAAAGCCTGTGGAGTTGTAATCACAAAGCTCTGTCAACACAGACAGTTCATCATCAATCCTGGGTGGTTCGTGGCCTGACAAAAGGATTTGGGCCAAGACATTGGCTCTGGTTCTTGTTAAGAATGACATCGTTACGCTCCACCCAGCCACAGTCGGCTTCCTGGACCTCGGCACATTTCCTCTAAGCTCACTAGACAGACTAGTTTTCAATGTATGTTTGTGGAGAATTCCCTAATGTCCAATGGGAATTTTAAAGTTTATGGCATTAGAAGGGCCTCTGCGCCCACTCTCTCTGCGACCATTCCCTCATGCTTCCCTGGTGGAGTTAATACGTTCCTTCTCCTTGGGGCCCACGTATCTGACAGGGTAGAAAGGTTTCTTCTGACTTGGGAATTGGGGTACAGCTCCTTGTGGGAGGAAGGTGTGGTAGCTGAAGGGCTCACAGCTGTGGCTGCAAGAATGTGAGGTCCCACAGATCAGGTGAACGAGTCTGGACAGGAAGTGGGCTCTGCTTATAAAACCTCAAACTCTGATCCTAGTGATCCACGCCTTCCAACAACACCCTACCTCCTAAAAGTCCCAGAACCTCCTCAAACAGCAGCAGCGGCGGCAGCAGCAAAACAAATGTTCATATCCAAGAGCCTACTGGCTGAGCATGTCTGTCAAACCACAATGTCCTCCCTGTCAGTCTCCAAGTATAAACTGCTTCATTTCCAGGCCAGTTTGTAACATTAACTCCAACTTCAAGTGGGTCATTTAGAATATCTTGAGCATTTGCCATTTTTCTGTCCTGCATGGCAGGTAGGTCTTTGCCAAATGCTATCAATAGAAACACCAGATATCCTGCAGGAAGTTTGCCCAGTGCTAAAATTTGCATAGATGCTACTTTTCACATTCAAATGATCTTTAAAAACAAAACCAATGGATTTTTAAAAGGATGCCAGTACACTTGAAGGTTCCAGTTCATTTGGAACAGAAATCTAAGATAGCCTCAGTTTGAGTAAGTAGAGTGTCTGGGATAAGCAGGCCCTGAGAAAGCTCTCAAGGTGACATTCCTGGTGGAGGCTCAGGCACTAGCTGCTGTGGCTACATGCAGGTGTAGGCACCTGCTCACCAAACTGTACAGCCCAAGGATTGATGTCATCCAAGGACCCCAGAGCCCCAGGGTTTCCCCAGCAAAAGAGAGTCCTGATACCCAGATGAGTCCCCATCAATCCTGTCTAGTCTGGCCATCAGTATTAGTGACAGGCTCAACTACACACAGTGGACAGTGACAGTTCTCAATTTAAAGTCTGCAAATTCATGTGGCCTCACAATGTCTAAGACATTCTATTTTCAAACCTTAAATAATTTCTTTCTTTCAAATATGTGTATGTATTCTAAGAACCGAAAAGTAGAGTCAGCTGTGGTGGCTCACACTCAGGGCTCATGAAGCGGGGAGGGGGGGGCAGGGGGCAGGGGGGCAGGGGGGGCAGGGGCAGGAGCAGAGAGATTGAGAATTTGAGACCAGATTGGGGTGTACAGTGAGACTCTGTCTCAATACGACAATTTCATTTTAAAAAAATCTAAAAGCAAGGCTGGGGGTCTACTGGTAGCTCACTGGCAGAGCGCTCGCTTGCCTACTCTACATTTGAGATGTGGGTCTCAAGCCTCAGCACCGCAGAACAAGATGCAAAAGGAACGTAAAGTTATCTTGTGTGGATCCAGAAACGACTCTGCACGTTGACAACCGGATGCCTTAGACATTCTCAGTCCACATGGCAGTCAGCTGTTTGCAAGTTACTCCTTCTCTTATCTCTGAAATATATACGGGAGAGAGGCCTGGTTACAGAAAACCAAAGGAAGTTACTGAACAGGAACTGAGAGGATTCCAGGCAGCTCCCTCAGCCCTCACACACCAATATCCCTCCCTTACACCTCCGCAAGACTACAACCCCATAGTTTCAGCAGCAGACAGTGGGAAGAAGAATGTTTGTCATACCCGACACTTGGATGTTTGATAGTTAATATTATCAATTCAACAGAGTAACGTAGGGTACAAACCTCCGGGCGTGCCTTTGAGAGTTTCTAGATTCGGATAACTGTGATGGGAAGACTCATCAGAAGCATGCCTGGCACCATTCAACGGGCAGCGATCTGAGGCTGACTAAAAAGGGAAAGCAAGCGAAGCATTAGCAGTCTTCGCTGTCCACATCCCTGCTGCAGCTATGTCGTGACCAGCTGCTTCCTGCTCCGCCATCCTGACTTCCTACCCTGATGGACCAGTTCCTGCCAAACTCCAATCCATAAACTATAGGCTTAGATTTTTTTCTCTAAACCTACTTTATTTAGAGTTCTTAAATGCCTCAACCTCCCTTCTAGTCCACTGACCAGAGGTAGGGGGAAAAGAAGGTTTATAGGAAAAGGGAGTTGTGGACCTGTTTAGAAATAGTTCTTTGTGGGGATTCCACTCTTCATTGTCAGGATACCAGCAGTCCAGACCAATAGCAAACACTAAACACAAACCAGTAGCAGCAGCTCAGTCCAGCAGGAACCACAAGACTTCACCTAATCGACACAAGTCAGCAGAACCGGCAAGAATCAGCCAGAATTCCACAAAGTTCTTTGGCACGTTTCTCTATGAAGCGAAGACCAGCGAAGCATTGCACGGTGGCATCAGAGATGCAAGTGCATCCTCTCACTGTTTGTGGGGTTCCATTTATACTCGTCCCAAACATCACGTGTCCTCTCAAGCATTGGTTCCAGCAAAACATCCTCTCAACAAGACAGCTTCCAGAAAAACATCATGTGACACAGCTGCGTTTCCAAGGAAACCAGAAATTCCCACTTCAATAGACACTTCCCTTCTCCAGGTGCTTTACGGCCAGCTACAGGAAAGTTACTAATACAGGAGAGGTTAGAGGAAAATCAGAGGCAGCAGAGTGGGCTGGACTTTGGCTTCTTCCTACTTGGGGAGAGTCAGGCTTTCTTCCTCTTACTTTTACTTACCTCTGTCTCCCTGCCCCCTGTCCCTTACTCAAACTTTAAAACACAGAAAAGTTCTTTAAAATTCCCTCCTTTATAGGTTTGGGGAGATGGCATATCAGGAAGGAGCAATTGCTACACAATCATGAGGACCAAAATTTGGATCCGGCACCCATATAACGAGTCAGCAAAGGTCCTGAAACTCCGGCTCTGAGGAATCCAGTGTCCCCTTGGCCTCTGTGTGTGCACCAGCGCATACATCTGCACACATACGTGCACACATCAATAAATCTCTTAAGAAAGTGCTTTGGGAAATGAGGAGACAAACGTATCCAGTCATGCTGGCCATCTGCACCTGCACCCTGCCTCCTCCCAGTCAGCGCACATCTCTCACTGTAAAAACACCGGGCCATTCTCCGCTTCCCCACCCCTATTGCAAACCCACTCAAGGAGGAATGGAGCTGCCCGTGAATTGATAGATTTACATAAACATAAATACGGTTTACATAAGAAAGAACCAAAATCATAGAAAGGATAAAGAAACATCTTGAAGAGGCTGCGGTGGGGAGCTGGGAGAGTCCGATTTGGGGGTCAGCTTGAAGTTGAAAGTCCTGTGAAAAGATGCACACTACGTGACCTCAGCAAGGACGGTCTTATCTAGAATCATGCTGTGCACGAAGGGGGCCTTTAATAATAAATTGCTTAATTATGGATGAAAGAGTGGCAGAGAAAACCCAAATGAAAAGAAGTAAAAATTAGAAGTACTTGAATTTTTTTGAGTCCAATGAAAGTTTGACTCTTTGTTTTTTTTTTTTTAACTTACTGGTCTGTGAGAATCCAAGAGTCCAGTACTTGTTACTTTCAGTGCTGGGATTAGAACCAGGCTTGTGACTGCTAAGGGTGAGCCTCCCCCCAGCACACATGCTATCTGTGCATGAAAATGTCTCCCCCAGGAACGCCACAGCACTCCGAGGCCTTCGGTATGCTCTCTCAGAGTCTGAACTGTCAGATGCTCGTTTTCATGGGATACAGAGGTAAGCTCCAGGCTTGCAGACAGCACCCACGCTGAAGCAATAGGGACATATGACTGTGCTAAGAGGGACAGGGGACTAGCACCTGTGTCCCCACGTGCTGAGCTGGGTGCCAAGTGACATAGGGAATGTGGTTAGAGAATAACAACAAAGGTGGGTGTTCCCTTTAAGCTAGGGGCAGGTCAGTGTGCTCCTTCCTTCATGGAAGGCATCACCTGATCAGGACAGCATGGCAGGAACGTCAATGTCACCTGCTCACTCTGGTCTCTCAGTGTGGTGGGTGGTGGGGAGCATTCTGCCTCTGGAAATGTATTTGTTCTTGGAGCTTCTCTCCCTGACATGGGAATTCTAATGGACACCACACCACACGTGATAGGACCACATGCTTGAGGACACAACTGATGCAAACCAGGCAAGGATGCTACACAGTGTTTTGTTTCCAACCAGGTGAAGGAGTTTGTCTGGAAAGAAGTATCGTTGAAACTGGTCTACAAAAAGAGAACACAAGAGATGGAGGGACAGAGAGGCCTAGTGGGTCAGGACATAAGGCCGTAGGTATCCCGATTGTCCCCCAGCTCCCTGCCTTGTCCTGTGGACACCAGAACAACCAAACTTTCATTATTTACCAAGCAGGTTTAAGATGAGTTTTTATTTTTATCGCTACCAAAATGTTCAGAATTTCCACACTTACCAGTTTTAGAGTGTGTAATGTAAATAAGCAAGGGCCTTAGCTAAACCAAAGAACTGTTTTATAAGTCTGGAGGCAGTTAACATGTCACAATAAAACCCATTATATGTGTGATTAATACTTACTAATAAAAACATTACGGAGAAAACAGACCTTGGAAACCAATCAAATCATTCTGGTCCCAAGTTTTCCACATGTTAGTTGAGCAACTCTGGGTCACTGCTGTGGGGCTTTGGTTTCAGCCCTGTCTAGGAAAGGCTGTGTTCCTGATCTAACAACGTAGCTGGCATAGCAAGCTGCAAAGTTGCAGCTTGGATTAGAGGAAGCACGGAGGAACACAGTCTGCACTCTCCACAGGTCTATTTTCCTCAGTCAGATGGGCAGAGTGCAGTCTTGCTGAATGAACTCAGAAAGTACCCAGACTAGAGTCAGCAGAATTAACTTGTCGGCCACACAAGTCCAGGTAGAGAAACTTATGTCACCTCCTTATAGAGTGGCTTTGAAACGGTTTTCTTACAAGAGAATAAAAGAAGAAGAAATGAGGTTTCAGAGGTAGTTAAGCCTGCTCTGAAAATGTCCACTTTCCAGGTGTCTTGACATATCAGCTGGACACATTAACCGCCTTTATAGTGGGCTAAATTCTATGTATAGGCAATAGTCAGAGAGGGTGGAGTCAAGAAATCTTCCTCAGATATGCCATCCCAACACTAACACCTGGGAGGCAGAAGCAGAATGATGGCCATGAATTCAAGGCCAGTCTGGGCTACACAGTGAGTTCCAGATCACCCTGAGCTCCGGAGTGGGGCAATGTCTTAAAACAAAAGTTAAGAGAAGTTCTGTGATATCCCTGGAAAACTTGAAAATGACTCTCAAGCACTGTCAAGCATTGGGAGCCCTCAAAAATGTGAGGCTCCAACTCTTTGCTTTGGAAAATCAAAAGTGTGAAGTTGAAAAAAACAAAACAACAAAACAAAAAAAAACCAAAAAGTAATGCCGAGCTGTCCTCGAGAGCCTAACCAGCAGCTGACTCAACAGATACAGACATCCGAGCCAAACAGTTGATGGAGCTTGAGGATCTTAAAAGAAGAATAGGTGGAAGGATGAGGGCCTAAGGAATAGTGAACTGCACAGGAGATCAACAGAGTAATGACCTGAACCCTTGGAGCTCTCAGAGACCCGAATCACCAACCGTGCCATACCTAGAATCAACAGATCTACCTCCATGGGCTGAACCTTTGGCCTCTCTGCACATATGTAAATGTCATTCTTGGTTTTCATGTAGTTGGCAACATCTGGTAGTGGGGGCTTTGAACTTCAGCCTGTATATGGAGTTTGATCTCTCTAAAAGAAATCCTATAAAAAAGGAAGAAATCACAGTCGTTCAGTCTTCAAGGAAATTATTTTTCTCATCGATGGTAGATCATCTGTATGTCTAGTTTGCAGAAGTACCTTCAATGTCACAGAATTTATATTGTCTGCATCTTCATGAGGGTATATGGACTATAAGTGGCTTGATACTGTATTTTTTGTTAGGTCTCACTTGAGTTTCAGCGTGAAAATTCACTATTATTTGACATATATGTGAAAGGAGCTATTAGTGGTTCTAATTCTATGTTAAACATACCAAGAAAGTGTATGTCAATACTTTGAAGGCCCTAAGAATTCTGATAAGTATAATCTGAACAGCCAGTCTGGTAATTTAGATTGTATTGTTTATTTCATTATTCTGGATTTGAAGCTTTTTCAAATGTTTTTTTGATTTGGAAAATAAAATTAAAAAAAAAAAAAAAAAAAAAAAAAAATAATGCCGACTGAATGCTCAGAATCAAACAGCACCTGCAGCTGAACACTGACGAGACCTTTCTCGGATTCTCAGGTCCTCTGTCCTGACCCTTCGGAAAATCAACAACAAAACAGAAACAGCTGAGGTGTGGAGGAAAAAGGGTCTTCTGACAGTGACTTCAGCATGACATCACTCTGTGTGAAGCCTCTGAATCTTTGACCCCCATGCTCAACCAACCGTTTCCTTCCTGGAGAAATGCAACATTGTTCACTCTCTGAGCCTGCCTTTACCCTACTCATCACAGTTCCAAACTAAGTACTTCCTTGGAATATATGGTAAGAATGGAATTTTATCTGTGTTCTTTGAGACCTGTCATTCATTGAGTAGTTCTTCTCCAGAAGGGAAATCTCTCCTATTAAATTAGTTTAAGTCCCAGTAATTTCAGAAGTACCACTTCA
This sequence comes from Mastomys natalensis, assembly GCA_021653895.1. Lineage (NCBI taxonomy): Eukaryota > Metazoa > Chordata > Mammalia > Rodentia > Muridae > Mastomys > Mastomys natalensis. Next base: position 77,706 of record JAJTUV010002462.1, read on the forward strand.
TAAGGATGCAAGAATTCTCGTCTGTATGTTCGATGGTGTAGACAGGTCCTACCACAGAGAGGTCTTTATTGTGTAGATAAGTTCTATTATGTCACCCAGGGTCCATGATCCTCGCATCTGGGGCTAGGAGGCAGTCTGTGCATGCCTACTATGTGAGTTTTAATAGTACCTTAGTTCAGAGAAGACAATCACTTTAACATATGCCAATGAGGTATCATGTGGATTGCCCAGGGTGCTTGATGTCAAAGATCACAGCAAGAAAATGGTATGATCACCCAACACTTGTAGCCTCTAAGGCCTAATACACACAAGATATATCTATCCACACTGATATTAAAGTTTGCAAAGTGGATTCTAGTGATCAGAATATTCACATATTTTGCTGTTTCATGTGTCAATATTACTATAAGCATTCGTTTTGAGACAGTATCTCACTACATCTGGCCTGGAACTTTTAATGCAGAACAGATTGGCCTTGAACTCCCAGAGATCTGGCTCCTGAGTACTGGGATTAAAAGCACAAGCCACACGTCATGGCCAAACTACACACAGGGGATCTGATGCTTCCTTCAAGCCTCTATGGGCATCTGCATGCATGTATATACACACATACTTGCATTGTGCACATGCACGCACACACACAAACACACACACAAATACATAATAAATCTTTTTTAAAGGTGATTTGAACCTCCACTACAACTTTGCATCAAGGTCATAGGTCATTCCTCCCTTTCCGCAGGCAATTTCTCTGCTCTTGTCATTGCTTAGCAGGCATCTAGTTCCCAGTCTGAGCACCGTCCATATGTCCATATGTTTGTCTAACAGACACATGAAAGAGACAGGGGACTCTTAGCCTAATTGATAACATTTGCTCCAAGTGGATTTCTGCTCAGCTGTCAGCTCCTCTGAGAGTAAACCCAGAACCTGTGAGTTCAAAATGAGTGCATCTTCACTTGAGACTTAACACAAACAGCATAGAGCCAACACCATCTCCTGGCAAAGCCAGTAAATTTTAGACCAGGAAAATGATGGAGATAGTTCATTAGAAACACAAAATGCAAATTGGAAGTTACAGCTCTGCCAACTCCAACTCCCAGAACAGTCCACAAACTAGAAAACAAATGTGAAAGATGCCCTAAAGTGCAAAGGAAAGATCAGAACCTGCACAGTCTCCTATAATAAGGCTTGTCTGTTGCTTGGATCTTACTGATTAGAGCTGGGGTTCAAGCCCAGGGCCTTACATATGCTAGACAAGGATTCATCCCCAGAGTTCGAACCTAAGCCTCTGATTCCTTTTATAAACAAGATTGAAGTTGACAATCGGCACTGTACAGAACAGGAGTCAAGAAGCACACAGGTTTCAGGTTAGGTAGTGGACTAGAGGCTGCCTCTGTGAGAGCTGGTGAGGAGAAACTCAGAGTCAAGAATGTACTTCCTGTGCTGGAGAGATGGCTCATCAGTTAAAAGCACTGACTCCTCCTCCAGAGGACCCAGGTTCACTACCTGACACCTACATAGTGGCTTATCACTGTCTGTATTCCAGTTCCAGAGACCTAACACCCTTGTCTGGCCTCCGTGGGTGGTGAATAGACACATATTCAGGCAAACCATCTATAACACAGAAATTGAAGATAACAGACTTCATCCCAAAGACAGAAGTGGAAGAACTTTGAAAATCCACAAAGTACAAGAATTGAGGAAAGGAGAAGAGAAGAGACTGTGACATGGAGAAGTAGCCTTGGTGCTCCATCCCTGCTGGTCCCTGGCAGTTTCTGGAAAATAAAGCAGAGGCGAGCTTGCAGCCCCACCCCAGGACAAGCCCTCCATGCTTGGGAGCCTACATATAGGTTTCAGTGAGACAGTGTCTCTGAAGGGACTGCCAGGGTCAGGAGTAGACAGGAGTTTTATGTGCCATGCTCTGTGACTCAGAGAAGACATTATATTAGCAGAAAGTCCTTTGTGAAAAACTGAGCTACCTCAGACACTGAGATCAAGAAATATCTACAGGTCAGGGAGTCACAAGATGGTCTTTCGCAACCCCTGCATGAGGACAAGCCCAGAGAGACAGCTGTGGAGAGCAGGAAGCCTGGACATTGTCCGGCTGAAGGGTACAGGTGGCAGGAATCAGGAGATTAGCTCAGGATGGGAAGTGCATGAACAGGGACATCCCCCAACTTGGTGCCAGGAACAAATCTCAACTAAGAATAACTCCAGAGTTTGATAACCTGAGCCTTTACAAAAGCAGTTTGCGGGGGGGTGGTGAGGGAGAGATGGCTCAGTGGTTAAGAGCACTGACTGCCTGACTGCTCTTCCAGAGTTCAATTTCCAGCAAATACATGGTGGCTTACAACCATCTGTAATAGGATCAGATGCCCTCTTCTATTGTGTGTCTAAAGACAGCTACAGTGTATGCTCATACATAAAATAAATAAATCTTTTAGAGAGAGGGGGGCTGTGAGAATGGCCTAAAATGTGTAGTATATTTAAAAAATCAATTCAGATGATTAAAGAATGTAATCTAAGATCTGAGACTTTGAGCCTGCTATAGGAAAACATAAGCAAAACACATCAAGACATGGGCATAGGCAAGGGCTTTCTGGAGAGAATTCAACCAGCATAGGAAAGAATCCCAGGAACTGACAAATGTATGAAATTAAGGAGCTTCTGCACAAAGAGAACAATGACCACAGTGAAGAAGCATGCTAGGGATAGGTGAATCTACCACTACCTGTCAGACAAGGGATTAATAAGTAAGATACATAAAGAACCACAAAAATTAAACGCCCTGAATCAATCATCCAACTAGTGGGCTAATGAACTAAGCAGACCATTCTCAAAAGAAGAAAAATACATAGTCAATAAGTCCCTGGGAAAGTATTCAACACATTAGCCATCAGGTAACTACAAATTAAGACTGGTCTGAGAGTCTATCTCACACCACTCAGAATAGCTGCTACTCAGAAAACAAATGACAAACTATGTTGGTGAGGATGTGGGGAAGGCGAACCCTCAGTTCACTGCTGGTGGGAGTGTAAATGGTGTGGCCACTGTGGAAATTAGAATACGGGCTGTAAACTGTAGCCATCCTGAAGGCGGCCATAAGACCCAGGAAGTTAAAAGGAGGCTTTTGAAGACTCGGGAAGTTAAGTTGCAAGTCTCAGGAAGTTCCTGAAATTTACCACATTCACAGGGCTTCTTTCTTCCCATGGTAAGTAAACAGTAAGGACTGCTAAGGAGTAAGCTGTAGAGCTACCTATAGAGTCATTCAGAGTGTTCCAGGGCTCAAGCTTTTAGGAGTCATCACCCAGGCTGGCTTGGGTTTTTTCATGACATGGTTGTGTCTGAAGCATTCCTGTACCTAACAACTCCTTACCTACCCCTGCAAATAGCCAAAATAGGTCCACTGATTCATCAAGGTGGACTTCTAGTGCTGTTATTGCTTTGATCTGTGGTCAGTTCCACCATCTGATATAAACAGACATTTGCTCATAACTCCTCAGGAATAGTGTAACAAAATCAGTTTTTACCAACCTAAACTAGATTTTACCAACTGCAACTAGATCTCCCATCAGACCTAGCAACACGCTCAGGTATACACTCAAAAAAATCTATGTATACACCACAGAGAGGGGAGCAGGGAAGAGGAGGGAAGAGGAAGGGAGGAGAAGAAGAGAGGAGGAGGAGGGAGGGGAAGGGGAGGGAAGGGAAGGGGAGGGAAATGGGGATGGAGAGTGGAGAACATGGAAGAAGATAGAGAGGAGAAAAACCTAAAGACTGGCGAAAGTTTCATTCACCCTTGATTATTGAACAATAATCACGGTGTAGTAAAAGCATCCCCAGTCCTTCGCTCGCTGTCTTGCTGAGGTGAAGGTAGCAGGGCTTACGGTCTGAACTGGATTTGCTTTCTATCCTTTTGCCTTACCACATTGTTATCATTTCTATCGATCGAGCTTAGCTTTAGCCCTCAGACTCAGAAAAGAATCCCAGGGACCTGACGGTCCACACAGCATTCCAGAAAAGAACAGAGGGTCTGCAGTCCTGGTCTGACTCATGGTCATAAATATCCAAGTAGCTGCTGATGACAGAAGCTACAGAGACATTGGCCCTGGCTGCAGACCTGTGACTCACCATCTTAATGAGGTTGAGGGCAGTTATTGAGTGGGCTGGTCATTTCCAAGGAAGTGCTTAAAGGGACTATGTTTTCATCTTTGACCTTTGAGTTAGGGTTCCTGTAACAAATTTGCTAGCTACATGTTGAAGTATGGAAAGAAAGGTGTTGTTTGCATTCTGCTATAGTACCTGTTACACAGAGGCTTCAGGGGAAAGCTATAAATATATAATTTGCTGAAAGTACGGACGTGCAGCCCTCCTACCGGGCTTCTCTCCTGGTGTTTCTCTTGTCCGGGTTCAACAGCTGCAGCCACCCAGTGGCCAGTCCAGCCCAGTTTCTGCCCTGGAACCTGTAACTGCTATAAACAACTTCCTAGGATCCCCAGTTTAATATGAAAGCTGGAGATTTGACTTCCTAAAATAGTCTCCATGGCAATTACGTTCACAGAGGGAGAAAGACAAGATTGAAATGGGAAGTGTCACCCAACCAGCCTTTGAAGTCAGTTTTGTAAGCCAGCATTGAAATAGATGGGTATAAAACCAACTTGAATGAGTCCCCAGGCCAAGAGCAGCAGCGGTCAACACACCTGTGCGCTGACCCATCCTCCCTCACTACTCTCACACGAAAAGGTCTCTGACCCCACAGAATGTGTGTGCCACAGCCTGGCACCCTGGTTTCTGTTTGCATTCAGACCTTAGGACGTTCTCCATCCATTTAAACTTCTGTCTGGCAGAAAGATAAGCTTACCTTTTAAATTGTCCAATAAGGACAGTGTTCTTGAGATCTCAAATTTAGGGTCAGGGACATTAGTGATTCAGAGGCTGCTGCGAGCAGACATGCATATGTTGTAAAATGTCCATGACCTGAGCACAGACCCTGCGGTGACCTAAACTTCATTGCAGTTGTGTGTGTGTGTGTGTGTGTGTGTGTGTGTGTGTGTGACATCAGTTGCCTTGCCCACTTTAAAGTGCCTGTTCAAGTCTTTCCTGTTGCAAGAGTGCCGTGTCCCGTCTTAATGGATGACAGAGGGGAAGATGGCATGGGAAAATTGGTGGATCAAGAAGCCATGCCTACGAATTCCAAATTGTAGCTTTGAAGTTGGTTCTAGGCTGCTGCGAAGAAGCTTTCAAAGCATAAAGCTACTAGTCCTGTCCCTGGGACCCCTGAGGTGGGCCTGTGAGAGCTGAGGTTTCCTCAGCGATTAGGTGAGTCAACACCAGCGCGCCATCGCCAATAGACAATCTTACTGTAGTTCACCTGATCTCTGAGCAACACTAAAACTTGCTTGGTTTGGGAGCAGAGTGTACATAAGAATGACTCACTGCGCACAAACACACACACACACACACACACACACACACACCACACACATTCACAAAGGCAGTAGCAACACAGCAGTACTGGCCTGGCTTTGAGATGTTAAATGCCTATAGCACATTAAGACTTAACCTTGAAGAAAAGGGAAGGGGTTCTGATAGAGAGGAAGGAAAGAGCTTTGGCAGTCCCAAAGTCAGGAAGACTCAGAGTGTTCCTAAGCTATAGTCTAAGGTCCAGCAGAACTCAGAAGAACCTGGGCTGCACAGACAAAGAATCCACACTGCTCTCCATAGCTTGCTGTGCTCGGCACTGTGAAGACACACTGAATTCAACCACAGTAGCTTGACGCTGCAAGATACAATGGGCTTGGGGTCTGGCATAGTTTCTGTGTTACACTAAAACCAGATGCATGGGGACTTGTGTTTAAAAATACGTGTGAGGGCATAGCAGACTTAAATGAATCTTCTAGAAGTTTCCTCCAGGTGTTTCTTGCTTCGGCTGTGACTGGAGCACTTCAGTCTCAGGTAGTCTGGTCATAATTAATAGCCTTTCTGTAAGTTGACCTAAAGCTTCTCCTCTACAGTTCCTACCCATCTAACCATGTCTAACCATATCTCTATACAACAGGGATTCTAGTACTCAGAGAGAGTAACCTTCCTCTCTATTCACAAGGCTAACCCTGCCGCCCCTTCCTCCAATGCTGTGCATACAACAATGCTTAGACATTACCCATGACCCTTCTAACAACCAGGGTTTGGACTAAGGTGCAGCTTCATTGGTAAAGTGCTTGCCAGGCATTCAGGAAGACCTGAGTTTAATCACCAACATCACATAAATCAGATGTGATGGTGCATACCTGGAATCCTAGTACTCGGGAGGAAGAGGCAGGGGGACCAGTCATGCATGACTACATAACAAGCTTGTGGACAGCCTAGGCAACATGAGATCCTGTCTCAAAAACATGATAATTATGGGATTGATGTACTAACCACTGCACTTCATATTTTTCTGGTGTGTGCTGATCTAAGGGAGGCTACCTATAGACATAATATGTGCAGATCCAAGTGAGGCCACCTGTAGACACAGTGTATACAAATCCAAGTGAGGCTATTATAGACACAATGTATCCAGTTCCAAGTAAGGCTACTGTAGAGGCAATATGTGCAGTTCAAGTGAGATACCTCTAGACACAATGTACACAGATCCAAGTGAGGCTACCTGTGGATACAATGTGTGCAGACCCAAGTGAAGCTACCTGGAGACAGAAGTGAATTCGGTATCATGTGCCTGACGGACACAAGGCGACACTGGGCTTAGTCCAGCACATACTGATACATGTTGTATTTGTAGTCACCTGTGCCTTGAGTCCACAGTCTTCCCACCCTAGAGCTCACCTTGCCCTTGGTTACAAGAACATAGGTTCTGTGCTCTGGGCTACCTGATCTCAAGCAAAGAGTGTTCTGCCATGCTTGTCTTTCTTACATTTCACCCTTCCCTCCACAGTAGCTCCTGAGCTTCAGAACTCTTCCCTGAGAAGTATGTCATTCTTAACACATTCCACTTCCACTCCTGACACCTTGATTTTGGACTGGAATGTTCCCGGAAATAAACTTCTCTTTGTTTTATCACGAAGGGATGTCCCCCTAGACTGAACCTACACTACCGAGTGAATTCTTGCTAGGCTCCGGAGTGCTCAACCTCTGCACAGAAGGACCACGGACAGCCCAAGAGCCCTACACATGGTTTTCTCAGCTTCATTGCCTTATGTTGGGTAACACTTGTTCCTCCAAACTTCACACTGTTAGATTTCCCTGCCATGCTGTGGTCTCGTAGCTCTGGATCATTATCCAGTCTGTGCACTACACTCCCAAATCATTGTCACCTGCCAACAGAACTGTCACAGCAATGCTTCTCTTAGTCATTAATAAAGTTGTTGAAGAGTAATATCAGTGATAGATCATTTGAACATACCCATGAAATTCCTAGTCATAGGATGGCATTCACCTGTTAGATCATGCCTTCTGGGCATTATGTCTTAAAAACTGATGAACTGGTAAAGTAGCCAAGTAAAAATATGATTGAATTATACTAAAACTGAAGGTGGGGGAAATGTAGAGCAGCCTGAGAAACTGTCACAATAGAGAGGACACGGAGAAGACATGAGCACTGGGTATTGACAGATGCACACTGTCATCATACTATATGGATGCTTTTTGTGTTAGTGACATTCCTCATAGTTGTGACAAAACACCAGAAGAAATCAACTTGTCAATTTGATGAGAACTGGAATCATCTGGGAGACAGGCTTGTGGGGATTATCATGTTTAGGTTACAGAAGTATGAAGAACCACCCACTACAGGTGGATCGTCCCCTAGGATTCTGAACTGTATAAAAAGGAAAACATAAAGAAAGAGACATGATGCTTGTATGTAGTTTGACTGTGAATGAGATATGAGCTGTTTCAAGGTCCTGTGGTCTTGACCTCTCTGCCATGAAGGGTGACTGTCAGTTGTGTGTCCCAGTAACAAAGTAACCAAGAAAGTAACTATCATAGCACAACATAAGGAAGAAAAATTTATTGTGGCTCACAGCATGAGGGTCTTCTGCCACAGCAGGGAAGGCATGGCAGACATGGTAGCTGGTCATAGTGATTCTGCAGTTAGGAAGCAAAGAGAGATAAACATCCACCAGAGCTCAGCTCACTTTGTGTTCAGTGTGGGACACCAGCAATGGTGCAATTCCAGAGTAATCCTAAGTCCAATCAAGCTGACAATGAAAATTAGCCATCACAGTTTCCTACCCTGATTCCCTGCGTTCTGCCTGTTATCTTGCTGTCTCCTGAAGTCTTGGGAGTCCTGGCAATGGCTATTCTTTTCTGTCTCTACATTTTAACCTTCTCCAGAGGTCAGTATTGTTGGGATCATGCAGAATATTCCCCTTCTCTGACCTTATCTAGGGACCAATGCCCTCTACCTGAGGAAGGCTAGGTAGTCCTTGGCAGATCTACAACTTCAACTTCCTCTTCACCCTAAGAACCCATCCAGCAAGGGCCTGTGATTCCTGGAATGCCTTTCCATGAAAATGAGGCATTCCCAGTACTTTAAACTCCAGCCAATGAAGCGTCACCAGAAGAAGAACCCCTTCCCACTCTCCAAGGTCCATATATAGCCCTTGACCACACTCAGGGTGGGTGTACAAGCCCACCCTGAATAAAGGTACACACACAAGCTAAGATCATCTAAGAGGGTTGTTTTATTAAAATCCTTGGAAACCTTGCCCCCATGCACTCCCACCCAAACCAGCATCCTGAAGACAGCACCAGTTCTAGACTCAATTTCATTCTGGTGCACAGAGGCTTTGGACACTCTGAGGAAGGAAACGGAAGACAGAACCACAGCTGGCCCCCAACACAAATACCATAGCACATCACCTAAAGTATCAGGCCATCCTGCTATTTACTATGTTGACTGCAGTCTGCCTGGAACTCAGACAATTGTATGAAAAGTGTGGAAAATTCCTTTGTAATGGTCAGACTTCCACTCTGCATCCAGCAAAAATGGTCACCCCTGACCTGCTTCTGCTTGCCTTCATTTAATCCAAAGCAAGCAAGCAATTAAGGAATTTTCTCATTGGAGGACTTCTAATGAGTAAATTTCCATTATTTTAATCACAAAATGTAAGCTGGGCTTTTCTTTTCTTAATGGAATTTGTCCTGTGCTGTGGATATACATTAATGTGGCCATGGTTAAGCAAAGCAGACCCAGTGAAGACAGAAATTGGCCAACTTCCTCTCTTGGTGCACAAATTAATAAATGCAGAATAAAGCCCTTCTGGTCCAAGAGTTAAAAAGGACAAAAAAGTCTGTAACTCTAGTCTACATGACTGGGACTTCACATTCTTTATATCTAATGGAAGCAGATTATGTATAAAACAAAAAAATGTGGCAAATGGGATGAAAACTTAGTGTTTTTTACAACTATAAAGTAGATAACTTACTGTACCAAACCTCACTGTAAACAAATACCCGTTTACAACAATGGGATTATTTGCCCTTTTCCACAGAAGATAAAGTCTGATGTTAGACACTTACACATGTCCAAAATCAAAGGGCCAAGCAGGTGTAGTCAACTAATTCTTATTGTTAACATGGAATACCTGGGGCAGACTCACTTTATAGAGAGACTTTATTAGTTCAGTTTTGAAGGCCTGAGGACAAAATCCTGGTAGCAGCTCAGGTCTGCTGAGAAGACACTCTGGGCTTCCTCATATCACAGTGGAACAGTGCGGCTCTACAGTGGTATGCCAGAGAGATGGAGGCAGGAGGATCAGGGCAGCCTGAGCTACATGAGACCAGAGAAAGAGAGGGTACATCGACAAAGAACATCGGGTCCCACAATCCCTTATGAAAGCAATGCCTCCACGCAGCCTGAGCTCTTCCCGTCTTCCACAGATGTACAACCAGCGCTGAGAAGTCGGGGAAGGGTTTGCCATGAAAGCCTGGGGACTTGAGCTCGGATCCCCAACATTCTCACAGAAAGCTGAGCATGACGGCACAAGTCTGTAACCCTGGTACTGTGCAGGGAGGCAGAAAAAGGGGCACCGTGGGATTCTCAGAGCTGATTGGCCAGTTGATGAGCCAATCAGTCCCTTCCAGGTTTGTTGAGCATCTGTCTCAAAAAATAAGATGGAAAGTGATGAAATTAAGACAACCTCTCACTGCTACATGCATGTGCACACACAAGCACCTGCCCCTACACACCACTACATGCATGTGCACACACAAGCACCTGCAGCTACACACCACTACATGCATGTGCACACACAAACATCTGCACCACAACACTACATGCATGTGCACACACAAACATCTACACCACAACACTACATGCATGTGCACACACAAGCTCCTGCCCCTACACACCACTACATGCATGTGCACACACAAGCACCTGTACCTACATACCACTACATGCATGTGCACACACAAGCACCTGCACCTACACACCATTCACACATACACTATGTACACATATACAAATGCATACCACTCATATGTCAGGAGCCATCATAGAACAAGCTAATAACTAACAGGAATCTTTCCTAAAATGATTTTCTCATATACTATACACACATACAAGCTTGTACATGTGCCCAGGCACATGCACACATGGAAGAAACCACACAGCTTCTGTGTCATCACCATACTGAGGAATCGTCCCTAACTCACGGATCCTTGGGGACAAGACTTGTCCAAATGGAGGCAGTGGTCAAACCGAGCTCTAAACCCAGATGGTAGGCCCTACATTCTCACCTTTCCTTGATTATGCATCCACTGGAACTACTGAAAAACAAAATGGCAAACCGCCTTATTCCAGAATGAGAACCACATGGAGCAGCCTTCATATCTATTAGATTGAGACCAGATTGCAACTCAGGCCATGCCCACCTGCAGCAGCCTCTTAAAGTTGTCGGCCTAAAAGACATGGCAAGCTGCCTGCAGACAGCCTGTCTGCCCTCTCTAACCCCAGGTGCCCAGCTTCCCTGATGAAGGTGCAATCTTCTCCCCCGCAGGCAAGATTTCAGATCCCAGGTTGCCAGACTCTATCTTGAGAGGCCCACTAGTGGTGGCATGCCTCCACCCTTACAATAGTTACATTGAGGTAAATGTGTCTCTCCTCCGATGACCTGAGTCTTACATTCCAGTTCTGGAATTCCTCCCTTCTCCCTGGAGATCTTGATCACTGAGACCGATCAGAAAGGATGGATCTCTGTGTGGTCCTAACTCTGCTGCCCATACTGCTATCTGTCTACCTGATAAGAACAAGATTTTGGGAATAGGCTGGGCAGTTTGGAACGCCAGCAAGCTGCAGTTTCGGGAATGTCCTTCCAGGCCAGGAACCCAGAAGGAAGCTCCGATTTCTCCAAATGAGCACCTTGCCTGGAGGTGGTGCATGAGAGAAGGACTGGAACTCTAGTCCAGACAGGATTCCTTCTGTGGGACAGAGCCGGAATTCTCTAGATTTTCATGGTGGAAATAGATTCTAAATATTCCCCAACTTCAATTCAGCTCCTAAACGATGTCAGGGTTACCTCCAGAGTGACCCAGAGTGAGAAATACGACAGCAGTAACAATCAAGGCTCTCTTAATTCCCTGGAAGGGTATGTGCTGGGAGCCAAATACAGGAAATTACCTGTTGTTCTAAGAGAAAGTCTGATTTTAATCGTGCCCTATGCTTTGTCTGTGCTTATTCCCACACATCCTCCCTCTGTGTCACGGGAGCACGAGTGCCCTAAGATAAAAAACTCAGTGTTCCCAGTGGCTATCAAAGTGCAAAGATATTTCCTAAGTCCGACCCATCACCCAGATAAATAAACGATCACAATGTTTAGCCCAGGAAAACTCTAAAGCCTTCTGTGAGCGGTTATTTTACTTGTGGGTCATGTGGGTTGTTGCTGAGATGCTGCTTTCTCTTAGCTGCACTCTTCCACTGCAGTCTCCCTTGTGTAGAGCGACAGCTCTGCAGTGGGGCAAGCACATGCTTGGTGGTGTGAGCTGCCAGGGAGGACAGGCAGAGCAGGGGCAGCTACCCTGCAGAAGGTAACCCGGAGGCATGAGAGGTATGGTGACTAGATGTTCTTTTATATCATTTTAATTCAGTGGTTTTCAAAGTGTGCTCAGTGGAGTTCAAGAATGGAGTCAGCTCTCAAGCCCGAGGGTACGTACCTGCAATCGCATCATTTGGGGGATGGAGGCAAGATCTGGAGTTAGAGGCCAGGATGATTCACGGTGAGATGACATCTCAAAAGAGACAGCCACACAAACAAATACATGAACAAAAACTCACTAAAGAAGAGTGCATGCCATGGGCCGGGGGCAGAGTGCCTCCTCTAACCAGATCCTTGTTCCTCTTGTGATATGCTAAATGCTGGACATATTTAGAGGGTTGTGCTCAAACAGTAAAGTCTATTTCTTAAACCTAAACAAAGACTTTCTGTAATCGGGAAAATTCTAATATTATCTTTATAAGTGAAGGTAACAGTTTTCCCCGAACTTGTTTTTAAAACTCGGGAGCGAGAGTCTAACAAATCAGATTCCACTGAATCGCATGACCAAAGACAGACGTTAAAGCGGTCAATCCATCCATAGACCTGTAGCTTCTACCAGACTGTTGGACCCGTGGGTCATCCACAGTTAGTGTTTCTCCTGGAGATACAAAACTTTCGTCTACTCAGGTTACCTCAATGACAAAATCGCTCAGCCATGCATGCTTAAGACTGGGTGATCACCCAGAGGGTGTTAATATAAGGGACATTCTGCACTTGGACTGTGAGTTGCTCATTACCAATCCTTGTGCAGAGAAAGATCAACACAGCCGGCTCTTCTAGCCTGTGGGTGAGGGATTCAGGATTGTAGGAATTAAACCATTGGAAATTCGTGATTGCAGGACGAGGGAACTAGAGATGAAAGGATGAGGAATTCAAGGCCAGTCTGGACCACACAGCAAATTTAAGGCAAATCCGGGGCTACATGACACCCCATCTCAAAGAAAAACAGCAAAAATATCAAACATACCAAGACAGCCAGAGTTATTACTATGAGTAATTTTTATGCAAAATATGTTTATGGGAAAGTATACTTTATGGCAGAATGCAACATTTCTGCCTTCACTACTGAGTCTGCTCAACTGATGGCCTTGTTAGCAGCCTGCTATGACAATAACTGTGTCTGCTAAGTAGCTACAGAAAACCAGGGTTGCCTATACAAGCTCACTGCCATGAAACTGAAAGCAGGGTTCAGGGACACTCCTCAGTTGACTCAGCACAGGTGACCCCACAGATAAACCATTCACAAACAAAACAAGACAAAACCCACCAGCTAGGTGCGTTACCTCAGCTCACTCCCTCTCTCGCCACCTTTGTCCTGGTTACCCAACCATCATCAAGAATGAGATGATCAGACATCATCTGCTCTTTTCCTTCTTTGTGTGTGTGTGTGTGTGTGTATGACCGTGTGTGTGTGTGGTGTGTGTGTATGACCGGTGTGTGTGTGTGTGTGTGTGTGTGTGTGTATGACCGTGTGTGTGTGCATGTGTATGGGTGTGTGCCTGTGGGTGTGAATGTGTGTGCACACATGTATGTATGTGAGTGTGTCTGTGTGTGAGTGTGGGCATGTGCACATGCATGCATGCACAAGCATGTATGTGAGTGAGTGTGTTTGTGCTCCTGTGTATAGGTATGCATGGGTTCTAGGAGACAGGACTCAGGTCTCCATGCTTCCCAGGCAAGAACATCACTTCCTCAGCACCCCTCACTCTAATCAGTTACATTTAGTATAATTTTTCTCTTCTCATTTACTTGTGTATTCAGTAAATATATGTCAAGAACTGATGTTCTTGGGGATGTGCTACTGCTCGAGATTCACAAGGTTCCTTGTTCAACACATAAGTGAGAGGACACAGCCAAGGGGCATCTGTTCATTCTATCCATGGCCTGCACCACTCACATCTGGGATGGTTTCTTACTCTTACGTCCTGAGTTCACTGTCAGTCTGTGACTATTTGGAAAAGGGTATAATGGAGAGACAGGCTATCTTCACATCATTTGAAACGTCTAGCTACATGCTACCCATGTCTGCACATATACAGGAACACACAGGAACATTCACATACAGGTGTGTGAGCATACTTACATGCACACACAGATACAAGCATACTCAAACACTCTCTCTCTCTCTCTCTCTCTCTCTCTCTCTCTCTCAACACACACACACACACACACACACACACACGCATACTCACACAACACACATGTACGTGCACAAATACTCTTCCATAGGAACACACAAACACACGCTCACACACATGGTCATACACACAAAGAATAAAAACATGCTAAAACAGATGCTTAATAAATATTTATTGAATTAAGTGAGATCTATTTGCTAGCTTCATGGCCAGGGATTTTTTTTAACCCAATGGTGACTAACAGTCTGTCTGGTAGAGACCCACACCAAAATGAGCCACTTTCGGAATGCTTGCAGCTGCCACAATGACAGATGTTAATTTAGGTCACAGATGTTCTCTTTTTTGGATATGCATAAATTCAGTCAATGTCATGTTGTGACCATACTGTGGTGGTTGTTAAGACCACATTGTTCAAAGCTGGAGAGACATATCAATCAGTAAAGTACTTACCTTACAGACAGCATGAGGAACTGAATTTGATCCTTCAGAACTGACAAAAGAAGAAGAAAAGCCATGTGACACACAGCTGTAATCCCAATGTTGGAGAATAAGAGACAGGAAGATCCCCCAGGGCCTCTGGCAGCCAGTCCAGTGAGAAGCCCTGTCTCAAAAAATGAGATGAATACCAATCTCTGTCCCTCCTCACCTGCACAAATACAAAAGACATATTATCCACATTTTCTCCATTTCTAGAATACTCCTGAGTTTATAAATCTCTATTTTTAAAAATAAAGCTGATAGATATTTATTTGCTCCGGTCGCTTTAGTTTTATATTAAGGATCCTTTATATTAGTAAATATACAAATCACAGGGGAAATAATAACTGAATGACCAGGATCCCACAGGTGCTCCTCCCCGTGATCTCTTGTATTCCTTACATGATCCGAACCTGAATAGCTTTGGCCTGTCTGCTCCATCATGCATTGCTCTACGAAGGAGAACAAGTTGCCCTTTGGAGTAAGCAGGCCAATGAATAGCTTAAAATTTCCAAGGCCTGTGCCCAGTGATGATGCAGAAATACAAATGATCCCCCAGAGAGTTTCATGGTGGCAAAACAGGCATGGTGGTCATGCCTTGTAGACCAGGTGAGGGTTAAAGGAGATGTGTAAATGCCTCATGTCCAGTGTAGGATGCTCTTTTTACATTGCCGCCATCTTAACCATCACTTCTTGACTGGAGACCCACCTGTGCTAAGCATTAAAATAGGAGTTTGGAGAAGATGGCAAGGCTGACCTGGACTGTCTTCATCTACTTCGAGAGAAGGAAATACAAGTAGACAATATCAACACAGCAGGCAGCCAGGACAGTGATGGAGAGGCTCGGGCAGTGTGGGATCTGGAGAAGGTATGAAGTGTCCCAGGGATCGTCACGTTGGGGATCATATGGGATAGGTGAGGAAGTAGGCAGTGCAGGCATACAGAACACACGGAGCAGGGTAGAGCTGTGCATACGGAGAACAGGACATTCACCACTGCTGCCCATGAATTCCAACACAGACAGTGGTAAACAGGAAGGATTAGAGAGATGAGCAGGAAGCAGTTCACAGAGACCCAGCACAACCCAGTTGGAAATTGGTAGAAAACACATTTGCGGTATTTAAAGAAAGAGACAAAAGACACAGATGTATTTACAAATAAAAATCACAACAGGGGCTAGGCGGGACAGGGATCAGATCACCGTGTGTGAGTTCCAAGTTAGGTCATGGTTGTGAGGACAAGAGAACCATAGTGGTAATTTTGTAGGAATTGATGAAATCCAAGAAACACCTGGGCATCACCTGAGGAAGCTGAAATGAAGAGAGTTTAAAAGTCTAAGGAACCAGAACCAGCAAGGCTCCAGTAACATTAGACTAAAGTACCCTCTGATCACCAGAGTTAAAGTAGGATGGAGAGGGAGGCTATAGATTCACGTGGACCAGAAAGGTTTCAGGCTTCCCTAAGCAGCAGCATAAGGCACCCTGCGGCATGGTGGTTAGGCATTAGCCTCTCCCAGTTCTCACAGGGCTGAGAGAGCTAGCAACTGGTATCTGGGAACACTAAGCTCCCAGCATCCTACCTGTAGTGTGCACATGATGGGAACTAATTGTCCTGCTGGTGGACAACCCTGAAGGGATGATTGCCATTGGAGCCAAGATTTGGCCAGTTTCTAAGGTTGCTGCAGGAAGTGCAGAGGTTAATAACTCGGGCAGGCTGTGACTGGTGACATAGGCTCTTCCCTCACCTGTTGACCCTCTGAGTCCCATACTGCCTATAGTAATTCCTCTGATTTCTTACCCCTGCTCCTCTCTACAGAGCAGACTATTAACTGCTCTGACCTCTGCAGTCACCTGACTCTCTTGCTGAGGTGTGGATCAATACCCAGGAAATACCTTTCTCCTGAGAAGCTCCAAGCCCCTCAAAGTCATCAAATCAGTTGAACAGCTTCAGGGATTCCTGAGCCTTGATGTGGTTGAGACAGTGAGAGTAGGGGGTCTGCAGCCTGATTCCTTTGACAGGCCCAGGGATGACTAAGACACAATCCTGCAGGGCAGGGTCTTACTGCTGTTCCATGGTGTCCTGTAGCTGGGGTTTCTTAGCACATCTGGCCTTCCCTTGCTGAACAGAACCGGTATGGATTCCTAAGGATTTCCTTCACTTTGTGATACCAAAGGCTGACTCCGTAATAGCTCTGAGTATCTGTCTTTAAAATTCATTCTTACTGAAGACTTGGTGTGATGCTGTGGCTCAGGGGGAGATAAATATTTAGAGGGATAGAAATCTGCAGAAACCATCAAAAGGCTACATAAGTTGCATGCGGAATTTTATCTTTGGCTGTGTGTGAATCAAAGATATAAATCTGTAAAGAATGCCACAGATTTATTATTTTATTATCCTCCTAGGGCTGGAAATGCTGCCATTGTATGGGTTCCTAACACACATACACACACCAACGCACACACACACACACACACACACCATGCAACACTCAAAATGCTAGTTCAAGAGAGAGCAAGCAACATAACAGCCAAACACAAAGCAATGGCACAAGAAAATTCTTTCCAGGAAGTACACACAAGCAGAGACATAGCCTGAGTTTCACCTTGAGGCCTATGTAACTATCCCAGGCTTGCTAAAGAACCCATCTAGTTCCCAGCTACGGGATACTCTGCTTTGCTTTTAGGCTGGTGACATTCTTTAGCTGAGTGGCCTCTGACAGTGTGACAACAGGGACAGCCACTGGATACAGGCACACACAATGTGGCCACATGAATATAAAGCATGAATTCTAGAAAGGCTATCTTAGCACTCAACACACTTCCCATGGGAGTGGTTGCTAACTTCCCATGGAGTGTTTTCAGAATCAACTTCGGGGTAAAAGTATGTAAATCTGGAGGCAGGAAATGGAGGAAGTCCTGCAGAAGGGCGATTCTGAGAACTCAGTGGCTGCTTGGTGGAAAATACCAGAGAGGACACAGATAACTTAACAGGAGGTAGCTCCAGCTGGGTTCTGGGAGGGAATGGCCAAACCTACTGTCATGTTGTGGAAACAACGCCCTGAAGCTGCTTTATTTTTCCCAATACTTTTTAGAGCTGAGGTCTTGCAATACAATTACAATTTAATTACATTTAATAACACTGCAAAATTAATTTTGACTTTTTTCACCATTAGGTACATTGCATAGAGAATGCACAGAAAAATTATGGTGTTTACAATCTATGGTTGTGTCTAATGTGTGGATTCAGATATTAATTTATGGGGTTCAGGGTTTGTAGACTGTAGGACTTAGCAACGCACAACCCCAGGATAACGGTTAATCTTGATTACCGACTTGAAGGGATTTAAAAATTGCTGCAAAAATAAATCTCTGGCATGTCTGTGAGGGATTATCTAGATTAGATGAATGAAGGTAGAAAGACCCGCGATAAATGTGGACAACACAATGCATAGACTGGGGACCTGAGCCGAATAGAAAGGAAATACTGCCAACCTCCATCTCGCTCTGCTACCTGCCATGGTGGTGGATGCTGTGTGGCCAGCCAGCAGCTTCAACTTCGCACCATGCCCTCCCACACCCTGGAGCTGTGGGCCAATGAGAAGCTTCCTTCTTCAAGTTGCCTGGGGGTTATTTTGACTCAGCAACGGAAAGTTACAACGAGCCCAGGAGATGAAAAGGCCCAGTCGGCGCTAAGCATCTACGGCTCCTCTATCTTGGCACAGAATAAAACACTATAGCCAACAAGCGCCCGCACGGCCCCCAAACCCTAGCTGGATTGGAGATGGTAGCTAGGTCATGGCAAAAACCAATCAACCAACACAAAGAAAATAAAACACCAGCTTTCTCTACGTCTTAGATTTAAATGTGTGTCCTAAGGTTAAAGTCCACCTTGTTAAAGCCAGAGTCGATTAGACTTCGTATTAATTAAACTCAACATTTATCACCAATTTTCTGCATGTCTATTAGTTTAAAATAGCATGCTAAGATGAAAGCCGCTGGATGTGAACAGGAGATGAGAAAGGAATGTTCCAAGATGATGGCCCTGAGACACTAGCAGAACTGGAAAAAGGAAAATACGTTGTTAAAAGCAAGTAAGTAGCATTTTAGCTATTAAAATTATTTTACTGTCTATAAGAAAAACATTAAGTATTGTGCTATTGGTATCATTACTGTGTGATAATCCACCTTTACGAAATGGTGTCCTAGGACTAGAGAGATAGCCCAGCAGTTACGAGCACTTCCTACTCTGTCAGAGGACCTGAGTTCAATTCCCACATCTATGTCCAGGAGCTCAGAACCATCTGTAACTCCAGCTCTTAGGGATCTGACACCTCTGG
The DNA here is from genome assembly GCA_021653895.1 of Mastomys natalensis. Classification (NCBI taxonomy): domain Eukaryota; kingdom Metazoa; phylum Chordata; class Mammalia; order Rodentia; family Muridae; genus Mastomys; species Mastomys natalensis. The sequence goes on from JAJTUV010002462.1 coordinate 96,695, forward strand.
CCTCTGTAGGCAACACACACACACACACACACACACACACACACTCCTATCACACTCCCATCCATGATTAAGAATAATAAAAATAAATCTTATAAGGATTACATGACTGTAATCACAACATCCGGAAAGTGAAGCAGAAGGATCGTCAGTCTGAGGCAGAATGAAATCCTAAGAAAGGGGAGGGAGGGGAGGGGGAGGGGAAAGGGGGGAAGAAGGGATGAGAGAGTGGGGGAAGGAGGAATGTCAAGAAAAGGAATGGTGTTGTGTTTCCCAGAGTACCAGGGAACCTGATGGAAGACACACACAGTCTTGTACACTGTACAATGCAGTTGTCACCTGATGGATGCACAGACAACGTTCTTCCTAATACAAATAACTTACTGGCCATCCTTAACTGACTCATTGCTGGTCTGTCAGTGGTCTCCATAATTTCTTGTTCATGAGTCCCTTAAAACAAATAGGACGCTGAATACCCATCTACGTCATCCTAGTCTGTCTCATTTCCTCATTTACCAGCTTAAACAGGTTCAAGAACATCATTTCTGGCATATTTAAATATCCGCTCTTACAAAAGCAAGTATTTTGTGCGCATTCTATGTGCACACTTATGCCCACGTTTATGACGAGGGTACACAGGTGTGCTGGTGCATTTGTGTGTATGCCGTAGGAGGCAGCGTTCATTTTAGGTTTGTTCCTTAGAACCCAATCACTCCACTAAGACCCAAGGTTTGCCAGTTCAGCTAGGGAGGCTAGCCAAGGAGATGAGATCCACCTGCCTTACCTCTGCTTCAGTGGAGTAGCAAGTGCAAGTTACCATGCCTGACTTTTCCAAGGTGGGTTCTGGGATTGACCTCAGGGACCTCCAAGGTGCCTGCAGGCAAGCAATTTACCAAGCGAAGCTTCTCCTTCCGCTGATGTCTCATGTGCTTTTAAGTAAAATAACGGAGTCAATCCCAAAGAGTTTTGATGCTGTCAGCTGTTTAAAAAATACATGAGCATGCTCTTTGATGACTGGGCATTTTGTCAATGCTTTGCCTTTATGAGGTCTTTCCATCCATTACCCCCATAAATTTTACCCTGATATCATATAAGGCCATGCTTTGAAAATACTGTGTTGATCACTCTGTTATCTTCTCTGCTACAATGTATTTCAAAGATGAAATTTATAAGTATGGAGTTTAAGGCATGTTATTTTCTGTATTGTGTTGTTAATTATTATATTATTATAATTATATCTGATATGTATTGAGTGTCTTGTCTTATGTCTATGCAACATGTGTATGTCTGGTGCCTGCAGAGGTCAAAAAAGGATGTTGGATCCTCTGGAGCTGGAGCTAATATGGTTGTGAGCCACCATGTGGGTGCTGGGAGCCAACCCCCAGTCCTCTGCAAGAGCAGCCAGTGCTCTTAACTACAGAGCCATCTCTCTAACCCCTACTGTATCATTCTTAACGATTATTAGCGAAACATTTTTCTATTAAAGAAATGTAAGTACATCTCATCTTGAAATATATATATTTCCACTGAGTAACAGGTAAAATGTTACTGAAAACCCATACATTAATGTAGTGGGTTTTTTTTTTTCGTTCACAAAAGCTTGAAAATTACTGAATGCTGAAATGAAAGAGGATTCACATCAGCGCAATCCTAATTATCTTTTAATGCACATAAGTGCTGGAGACTCACTCACCTAGATGGATGGAGCTTAGTCATAATGGTTTTTTCCATTCTTGATCTCCAGAGCTAGTTAACCCCGAATCACACAGTAACCTAAATCAGCAATTATATTTTCATGATCTTTCCTTTGGTCCCTTCAAGAGGTCCCTTTCAATAGGCCAGACTGCAAAGGGTGTATTATCATGTCATTAGAATGAATCGCTTTAGTTCCAGGGAACTACGGTGAGTCACAATGTTTCAGAGATCTATCAAATGACTATTAATTAAGTCATTCTGGTGCTGCTCACGACCCTGAAACTAAGAAGCAGAACTTGTCTGTTATCCTTCTTTTCCTGTAAAACAAAGACCTCTATCACTGTCCAAAACTTACATCTGTCAGGATATATTCCAAAAGGGCAGGTAAGTAGTGGACAGACATTTGATATTTGGATGATTGAATAGACAGATGGATGGTCTTCATTTACAGTTGAGGATTGCAAGTGTTAATTATTCCTCTATTAATATCTGAGGAGACTTGAGACCATGTGAATGCAGCTGGTTTTCAGGCCGGTCTGTGACCCGGCAGCCTGTATGTTACAGGATGTTGATCCTGTCTTTGTAAATTAACAGTGACAGTAATAAAATGATGCAAGTGTAAACATCGCCCAGGCATGGTGATGGTTGGTGTGCTTTATAGGACAGTCCTGTATTGTTGTGTCTTGTGTAGGTGCACGGGAGAAATCAGGTGGATTAGTTTGCCGAAAGATTGTAAGATAGCAGTAAGAAGGTGTAGTATTCCCATAAAAATAAAATTAAAAAAAATGGAATTAAAATATCCTGTTTTTTAAAGTAAAAATATTATGAGATTGTTGCTTCTATACATCAAAATAAATATTTTTAAATGCCCTTGGGGCTAGAGATGGCTCAGCCCTTAGGAGAACTTCCTGCTCTTCCAGATAACGTGTATGTGGGGCAACTCGTAACCACCTTAACTCTGGCTCCAGGAGAACTACAGCTTCTTACAGCCTTCTCAGGTACTCACATCCATGTAGTGTGCATTTACACACACACCACACACAAGAGAGAGAGAGAGAGAGAGAGAGAGAGAGAGAGAGAAAGAGATCTTACAAGGCTACCCTTCATATGTTTCATTTTACAAGAATAAAATGTGATTTGTTGAAAGTAAACAGATTTTTTTCTCCTTTAAAGTCTTGCAGAATATGAAGCTATAAAGTATTCACTTTGGCCTTTCTTTTAGATTAATGTTTATTACTGAAGTGATGTATACTTGCAAGAGTGGAGTACATGTCTGTGGCAGCCAGAGGTATCAGGTGGCAGCGAGCCCTGCAACACGATTGCTGGGAAGCAAACTCAGGTTCCTGAAGGAGCATTCACCCCTGTAGCCCCTCACCTGTTCAAAGTGTCTAAAATGAAGCTTGCTGTGGGAACCGATCTCCCAGGCGACAGAGGGCTCAAGGACAAAAGGAATTGCCAAGGTCACGTCCACATTCAACAGCAGGAGCAGCTCCTGTGTAGCCGGAGGGTGGGATGATCTCTCCAAAATTCAGAGTCCTCTAGGCTGGCCCCAAGAGTTCCCAAAGAGCCTGGAGACCAGAGCCCCTCACCTCAACCACCAAGGAGCCATTGCTGGGAGTCCCTTCTACAGCGCTCCATACTTGTTGGTCTCCATGCCCCAGCAGGAAACCCTTACAGAAACAAGGAAAGACTTTCTCCACATGGTTAGAACAGAGCTCAGCACATAGTAAGCACTTAATGATTGTTGAATCAGTAGGAAGTGAATGGAATCTAGTCTCTGAGCTCTCTGATTGCAAAGAGGGTGTAGGGGAATATGCCAATAGAAGCTCTTCCTTCTTTACACCTACAAATAGGCTTGGGCTACCAGCATCTCCAGTGCAGCCAGAGACCCAGAGAGACCCAGAGAGACCCAGAGGGACCCAGAGGGAGAATCAGTAGGAATGAATGGAATCTACCAGAGGCTCCGATGCAAAGAGGGTAGGGAATGCCAAAGAACTCTCCTTTAAACCACAAATAGGCTGGCTACCAGTCTCCAGTGCACCAGAGACCCAGAGAGACCCAGAGAGACCCAGAGGACCCAGAGAGACCCAGAAGGACCCAGAGAGACCCAGAGGGACCCAGAGGGCCCAGAGCAACATCACCCATGACTAATGATGCCCATCGGCCACTATCCAACATCGAATAGAATTTTATCTGATCACACTGACATAAAATCTTTGCACACAGATGTCTTAAGTTTATTTTGTGCTAACCTGGAACTACAAATCAAACCAAGTGCTAATACAAGAATCTTCCATGCATATTTCCAAACTAGAAGAACATCCCTGTGTTGTTCCCCATTAAAATCTTTAGAACTGAAATGGCATGGGCATTGTAAACAAGTCAAGGCTTCTTAAGCCTCCTTTACTCTTGGGGTTGTGTGACTCTCAACCTGTCTTGTCTATCCCAAGCCTACCCTACTGCCCAGGAAGTGCTTTCTCCTCTTCAGAGGTCCTGCACAGCAATGCCTTTCATATGTATATGTGTATGTGTATATGTATACACACAATATAAAACATATATACACATATATACATATATACAATGCATACATATACACACTGTATATATACACATATTTACACATACATATTTATATGTACATACATATTTATACATACTATATGTAACAGATAAACATATACATACATATTTATTCATGTATTATATATACATATATTTATTTCAGGGTTTTTTCTTTTTGAGACAGATTTTACTGTGTAGCCATGAACTCACTCTGTAGAGCAGGTTGGGCTTGAATTAATAGATTTGCTGGCCTCTGCCACCTGAGTGCTGGGACTAAAGATGTGGGCTACCACCTGTCTCCTATTCATTACAGTTAAAAAAGAGAAAGGGGGTCTGGGATGTGGCTTACGTGGTAGGGCACTTGCCCAACAGACATGAGGTCCTGGATTAGCAAGGGGGGAGGGGTGGGGAGGGGGGGAGAGGAATATGGAGAATAATATACAGTTAATAACAAACCATTTCCATACATCCCATGACAATCTAAAGGTTATGTTTTAGCTGCAAGCAGAGAGGCATTCAGATTTTTTTTGCCATCAGCCAAGGGGCTTAAATAATCATCCTTCAATATGGCAGCAAGTCCTTGGCAGAATACCCAGGTATTTGGCAGCAAGAGAAGTAAGCAGGTCATGGAGACTTTGACCAGCATAACAATAATATCTCTGTCTACACAAGAGGAAACATGATCTTCCATGCTCCTGGCAACAGCTGGCCAGTGTTCTGCTGTGCTGAGGCCTCAGTAGAATTCTCAGCCCATCCAAACCTGCCTTGGTGTTTCTCCTAGCACCTTGAAATTAAAGGCCATTGAGAGGGGTGTTGACAACTTCTTATGATATTCTGCTATACTCATGGATCGGTGCCCAGCCCAATCATTACCAGAGAAGCTTCATCCAGCAACTGATGGGAACAGATGCAGAGACCCACAACCAAACATTAGGCCTAGCTCAGGAAACTCCATGGAAGAGGGGGAGGAAGGATTGTAGGTTGAGGACACCCAGGAGAACACATCCAGCACAAGATCAAATCAGCAGAACTCATGGGGCTCACAGAGACTGAAGCAGCAATCACAGAGCCTGCATAGGTCTGAGCTAGGTCCTCTGTATATATGTTATGTTTGTAGCTTGGTTTCTTGTGGAACTCCCCAGCAGTGTGATGGGCAGCATCTCTGTTTCTTCTGCCTGGTCTTGGGACCTTTTCCTCCTACTGGGTTGCCTCATCCAGCCTTGCTATCAGTGCTTGTGCCTAGACTTATTGTATCTTGTTATGCTGTTTTCCTGGAAGCCTGATGTCCTGGAAGCCTGCTGTTTTCTGAGGGGAAATGGTAGAAGTGGTTCTGGGGAAGAGGGAGCTGTGTGTGTGTGTGGGGGGGAGCTGGAGGAGTGGAGGGAGGGGAAACTGTGGTGGGGATGTAACATATAAGAGAAGAATAAATAAAAAATGAACCTCAACAAACAATTTGTTTTGTGAGAATATTAATATGAAAAAAAAACAAAGGCCATGGGATAATAATTCTCACATCTTTTGCAGAAGCCAATCATAGATGCAGTTTTGATTTTGAGTCAGTGAAGGGATTGTTAAGTTGCCTGGAGGAACAGCTGGCTGTGCCTGTAAAGTGGAAGACAGCTCCCCTCCCCTCCCTTTGACATGTCGACACCATGTTCCAGTATCCCAGGTCTAAGCACCTGAGGTGAAGGTCGTTATTTTGTGGTTGGCCACACTCACCCACAGTGCTCCTTTCCACAGCGACAAGTGTTAAAATCTGTTTCCTAGAGAAGCACAGCACTGGGGTTTGGGCACCCACACGTGGCCTTAGACACAGGGAATCTGTGCTTTCCAGTGGATGGTGCCTCAGGCGGGACACACTACCTCCCCTGGATGAGCAAAGCTGACCTGTGGGATCAGAATGGACGAGGATACCTGACCCACAGAGCCATCTAAAGCCGTCTCCACCCTTCACCTCAAGTTCCCTTGATTCATATCCTCATAGCATGCTGTTCTCGTTCCTGCATTGCTCTATGACTGCGTTATTCTAATGAAACAAGTTCTCCTGTCCTCCAAGCTGGCTTCGAGTTCATTTTATAACTGAGGAGAGTCTTGAACTTTTGATCTCCTGTATCTACCTCCTGAGTGCTGGTTTGCACAGCTACACCCATGTGTGTGATGCAGAGATGGAAACTAGGAACTCTGTGCAAGACAGGCTGCTGCTCTATCAACTGGGCCACGCCCTATCCCCCACCCCCAGCACACCCCACTCCACCCCACCCCACCGTGTCCCTTCTCCCTTGTTTTATGATCAGCTGTCTGAATTGTGGCATTTTCATGCATAAGCCTATTAATATCCACTCCAAAATGCAGTGTGCTCACTCCCGGCAATCCTCAACCTTTCCACGGTGGTGCTCAGGGTGGGTATGACACATGGCACAGGACCTCTGTAGTGATTTGATCATCCCAGCTTATGTCTGGTGACTAAGGTCTGCGCCCTTTGTGTAGCGCTGTGACACACTAAGGATGTAAAGCCCAACCAACTCTGTTTTTGAAGAAACTCCATTTTGTGCAAGACCGAGGGCTAAACTCCAGTTCCAGGAAGAAAACCACAAAATCCACTTGAGAAAACCCCCCACCCCTTAACAACGGCCAGTCAGGATACAATAGCAGGGTCAAGGTACAAATAGATAACCTAAGACATCCTGCAGAGAGAATAGATAACCTTGTTATCCTGTGTGTCAGGTGGTTTTGTTCAGTTCCTGCAGATTACGCCAGAAATGCAGTTTTTAAAATACTAACTCGCTGACCCGTATGGAAATTCCTCAGGCTTGCTGCAACCACAATAAATACTCTGTACCCCTAAACCTGGGCCTCTCTCTTCTGACTCACTGCTACAGAGACAGTGAGAGTCCTTGCTCGCAAGCTTGTAATAAAGACCCTTATGTATTTGCATCGGAATTGGCTCCTCGCTGGTCTTTGGGGTCCTTTGCTTTAGATTGGTGGTTCTCCGACAGGTCTAAGGATCCCTACAGTCCATCCAGAGTCTCTCAAGGAGTCTATGAGATCAGCATTTAAAAAGCATCATTACCCGAGTGTGAGCTGAACAAGCATGACACCTATGAGCAAGCCAAAGTGCATGAGGTCTCAACCCTACATGAGGAACTGTAGGGAACCCAGAGAAGCTACTGAGGGAAGCTACTGAGGAAGAGGTGGTCTTCCCTAGGAAAGAGACACCAATGGGTTGTCCCATGCCAAATGGTCAGCTCTGAATATATACATTCAAGTAACATTATATGGACCTAACATCTTTAGGAATATATGTCATCTTTAGGAATGTATGTGTAGAATACATATACATACATATTCACATATAATAATAATTAGTGAAAAAGAAGCCATGAATTTGGGGAGGGGGCGGTATATGGGAGAGCTTAGAGGGTAGAAAGGGGAGAAATATTGGAATTATATTCATAATCTCAATGATTAAAGATCTATTCATTATTAGCTGTGAAGATCGCTGTCAATACAGCACTGTTGTGCAAACATGGGAACCTGACTTTTGATCCCAATGACGTCATGTCTGCAACCCCAGCACCGGGAGCAGGAGACAGGATATCCCTGAGCCCATTGGACAGCCAGTCTGGCCAAACCCTGAGTTCATTGAGAGAGAGAAAGCCTTTAGAAATGAGGTGAAGAGGCCGGGCAGTGGTGGCGCACGCCTTTAATCCCAGCACTTGGGAGGCAGAGGCAGGCGGATTTCTGAGTTCCGGGCAGCCTGGTCTACAGAGTGAGTTCCAGGACAGCCAGGGCTACACAGAGAAACCCTGTCTCGAAAAATACCAAAAAAGAAAGAAAGAAAAGAAAGAAATTAGGTGAAGAGAGACTGCGGAAGATGCTCAAATACATGCAGGAGCCACATCCCTGATGCATACATGAACACATGCACACACATACATGAGCACATGTACACACATGCAAAGTGCAATTGTCATGATTGCTGGGAGAAAGAGTACTGCAGATCCCTAATGTTTCTGGTTTTTCCTCCTAAGAGGTTTCATATAGCATACCGTACATACCTGTGGCCCTTCTGAACAATATAGGCTGTAGAGGGCTGAGATTCTTTCTTTAAATGTTTGTTCCAGACCCAAGTAAGTATGTCATGGGACTGAATACAGGACCAGGTCATTAAACCCCCCCCACCCCCCCACCCCGGAGTGGGAAGACAGCACTGTGAAAACTGACAAGTGACAATTTGAAAGGCAAGGCCTGAGTGCTACAGGCCTGGGGGCGGGGTCCTGAGTGACAGCTTTGCAACACAGAAAGGCCCAGGTGGTTTCCACACAGATCTCTACTAATAAGAGTTAATAGGCCAAATTCCAAAGGATGCAACTACCTGCCTCTTTATAGCTGAAAATCTTTAATTAGATCAGAATAAAGGCCCTCTCAGGAACCACCTGGGGCTTCAGAGAACTTTCCTGCAAAGATTCCTCTGACCCCAGGCCACAGCAGCCACTTGAGAAGTTTTGGCCTCCGGCAGAGATAAGGCTAACAAACCTCTGCAGGTCTTCCTGTGAAACTGCCAAGAGGGATTGAAGACATCATGGCAGTGGGAGATCATCTCAGAAGAAACAGTAAATCCCAGAGTGAGGAACCCTCAGCAGGTCCAACCAGAATAAAGACATGCCCCCAGCAAGGTCACACAAACTGAAGACACTCCCCCCCAGCATGGTCACATCAGTTTGAAGACAACCCCCTAACATGGTCACACCAGACTAAAGGAATCCCTCCAGTATGGTCAAATAGGGTGAGGACACCCCCCCCCCAGCATGGTCACACAGCACAGAAGTGACGGTTGGTGACAGATATCCAAGCTGCTTGAAAAGTGGGCAAGCCAGGAGCCTTACGAACAGATTCAGAGAATGCTCTGAGAAGCGGGTATCTCTTATGTGTCTGTGACTCTCCCTTCTATTGCTGTCTGTCAGTGTGGAGCACTCCTCAATAAGAAAGACTTGGAGATTCACAATTTCTCAAAGCTTGGCACTGAAGCCAAACTCCTGCTCTCCACCCACCAGAAGGACATCTCCCCAGGACGACAGTCATGCCAATTCCTGTGTCCTGAACACAGATGTTCCAGAGCACAGGAAGGATCGGGGCTCTGCTGATTTGCAGAAGGAAAAAAGGATGGCAGTGTTTCACCCAAGCTTTTACCCCTGGTCTGGTCACAAAGATCTAACCTCTGTTCACCTATTGAGTCAGTGACAGACCTAAGAAGATACCTCTCTGGAAGAAGGGCAACTATGTCCTTCAATTCTAGAAAGAGGAGAGAAATAACAAAAGGTGCCTGCTTTCAGCTGGGGTGCAGAGAAACTGAGCTGCCCCAGGCAGTGCAGCTGCTGGTCAGGGCACAGGTACAGGCTGCTCTGCAGCCCAGCCTCCCCTGTGCACCTGAGTACCTGGGCAAGTGATTTACCCTCTCCATGCCTGTTACCTCATCTGTGAAATAGGAACACTGACACCTCTCACAGAGGGTTGAAGTGATTCACAGATGTGCTTAGGAACATGCCTGCCATTTAATAGTAATACAAACAATTATATATTAAACAATTTATGTGTACACATGCGATGTGCTTTTACCATATATAACTATTGTATATATCTATAATATATGAATATTACATATAAGTATATGATTTTAAATAAAATTTATAAGATGTTATACATAACAAAAATGAATGTAATAAGATGTATGTATAAAAAAAATCACCTGACAAATGAAGATATGGCTAAATTTCTTTAAAACATAATAAATATTTCACAGTAACTATAAATGGCTTCCACTATAGAAAACACAGAAAATTGCATAAGGAATCTGATGTGCATTTTATATACTAATGCCATTAGTGTATAAACATTAGTAGAATAAGAGGAAGTGGAGAACGTTTTAAACTTTTTATTCTTTGTGAATTTCTCATCATGTACCCCAATTCCACTCATCTTCCCCTCCCTCCATATACACCCTCTGCCTGGGGATTGGTTCTAAAGCTTTGATTTAAATGGGGAATCTGTATGTCCAAACACTGAAGGTCCTTATCCCCAGTTGGTTTTTGATTGATCAATAAAGATTCCAGTGGCCAAAGGGAGATGGGGCGGGACCTTTAGATTTGTGCAGGCTAGGAACCAGGGAAAAAGGAGACAGAGGAGAAGGATGAGACATAGGAGCTGCAGGAGAGAAAACTAACCAGCCATGTGAGAATTCAGGTGGGTGGCTAGTGGCCAATTCCCCGGTTGGGCCTGGGTAGCAGGGGAAAGTTTAGGAGTGCCCAATCTTTGAGCTAGCCAAGGCATTTTAAAATTAACTGGTGTGTGTGTGTGTGTGTGTGTGTGTGTGTGTGTGTGTGTGTGTGTATGTGTGTGTGGTGTGTTTTCCATTCGAGAATCCAAAGAGTTCCTGGGCAGGCAGGTGGCTGGAAGCTCAGACCTGTCAGGAGCACAAAGCGCTGTAGCTAAACTCATGGCTACAGGAAGCTGCGGTGTGTCTCCATCTCTCCCACAGTATTTCCTTTTGTTCACACATCTTTACTTGTAAATAAATGTTCATTGCAATGAGTCTTTGGGATGGTTCGGGGCCTCTGGCTTCTGCTACCCCATCAATGCTGGATTCCCCCTGGGACTCCTCTTGGACATCCTGTTGTTGGCCTGTGTCATGGAGATCCTGCAGCACTGGAACTGCAGGATCAGTCCCTTTGTGCACCCAGTAGTTCATAGATGGGGAAATTTTAGGGTGCACCAACTCAAAGCCCTGGATCTGGTAGCTGAGTTGGTGAGCTGGACAACTTTCCTGTGTATATGCCATTGGGGCCAGCTTTCCACAGTCACACCACTAGGGCCAGTTCTAATTTTTCAAAACCTAGATCTATTCTAAGGAAGGATGAGATGCCATCTTTTTTTCCTTCTTTCTCTTTTCTTTTCTTTCTTTTAAAAATATTTTTAGCTTGGGGCAGAATCATTAACATAATTTTATTAACCCTATAGGCAATATAATAGGTAGTCAATAGGCATTTATCATTGGCAATAATTATGATAGTGATAGGTCCCTTATGATCAAAATAAAATTTTAATATAAGCAACTCATATTTGTTTAGGCCTTATATATCACTTCCCATATATTTTGTTGACAGTGCCCCTAGCAATCTCCTAAGATGACTGGGCTTATCTTTATCTTAGATGGGATAATTGAGCTAAGGATGGTTGAGTAGCTTGCTGAAGGTTGCATAGCCTTCTGTGGTAGGACCTTCAAATTCAAGTTCAAGGGCTGGGGATACAGCTTTGCTTTAACATGCTTACCTAGCATGTGTGAGACCTTGAGTTTTCTCCCAGCACTGCTAAAAATATGAGTTAAATAAAGAATGCAAGTTCCTATACAACATCCTCTAGGGAGGGAGGTGGCCAAAGTCAGAGCTCTGCAGTCGTTTAATGAATGTTTGTGACGTCATGTGGTGGAAGGCAGTGGAGTTTCCTCTTCATATTTCTGTACATTATTTCCTGTTTCTTCAAAATTGCCAGTGTAAGCATTCTGTCTAAACTCCACCTTCAGTTACCTGGCAACAGCCAGCTAGGCCTGACCCACTAAAAAGGGGCTGCTTGCCCCTCCTCTCTCTCTTAATCTCTTTATCTCTTGCCTCTAGCTTCTCTCTGTCCCCTCACCCCTCCCCCTTCCCTTCCCCCTCTCTCCACGTGGTCATGGCCGGCCTCTACTTCTCTATTTCTCCTCTCTCTCTCTCTTTCTCTGCCTCTACTACCCTCCTGGCTCCCCTCTCCATGCCCTGAATAAACTCTATTCTATGCTATACCGGTGTGTGACTGGTCCCTCAGGGGGAAGAGATGCCTTGGCATGAGCTCGCTGAGACATCCCCTTACCCATACCTCTCCACCCACCCACTGAACATGCTCTTTATCTCTTTATCTTTTTATAAACACATCAGCCAGGGTAGCTGTGCCAGTCTCATCCAGACCCCTGTGAAGCAACCCTGTGAGAATGAGGGCACTTCTTTCTCTGTGGTTGCTAAAAGTCATAGTACTCATCATGGTTATAATGTCTGGCCAATTCCACTTAAAATTACACTTTCACCTTCGAAAAGCAAAACCTTGCTACAAACCAGAGATACCGAACAACATATGAAGGAATTCTCCAAATGTGGGTCCAGAAAAATTATGCTTCAAAAGTCCATCGTCAAGGTGAGAGGAGTCGCCCCATTCTGTGTAAAGAACAAGGAGAGTTGGCTCCCCCTAACAGCGAGCTGTAATGAGAGGGCGACAGTCTCACCCAGGAAGATGCCAGCTGCTTCAGGGAGAGTAGAAATGTCACCCCAGCCGCCTGCTGCAGAGCACAGGGAGAGCCAAGTGGCTGTGGTGCAATTGAAATGACATTGACTGAGATTTCAGGGAAGGTCCCCAGGATCCCAGACACAAGGGAGTTTATGCTCTCTGCAGGAGTGTGCTCAAATCTGCCACAGGGGCTGAAAGCAGATAGAACACTGGCATGAGCTGCACGGCCTGCTGGAGCTCCCCAGGCTAGACAGCTCACTCAGAGACTAAAGAGCCTAGCAGCCTGGGGCCCTTGCCTGGCCACTGCTCCCATAAGCCACCGAAGAAGGGCAGCAAATCCCATTGGCCTACAAGGCGCATGCAGAGATGATCACAGAGATTGGATACCCACTGGGCACCCCTTGGGGCTCAGCCTGCACTGGACAATGGGGTGGTAGAATCAAGAAATTATTGAAGTCATGCAGAGGAAGGCAACTGGGGGGCGCGGGGGGGACTTGAGCCAGAAACTCAATTTTGAATGGATCTAAAGATACAGCTTTACTGCTTGCATATGTGTGTGTGTACATATGTGTATGTATACATATGTGTATGCTTACATGTGTGTGCTTACATGTGTGCATGTACGTGTGTGCGTGTGCGTGTCTGTGTCTGTATGTGTGGGTAATCTGCTGTTTTCTGGATAATCCCAGTCAGCATGCTGTTCAGAACTAGCTACTAACAGCATTCTGAAGGTATCCCGATTTATACCATAAATGTATAGATTCCCAAGGTTTGAGAGACAGATGAGAATGGTGACCATCTCTCAGCATTTGGGAAGAACAGCTGAAAGCACCCTTGAAATGGAAAGTCCTCAGCTGGTACAACTTAGTTGAGAGTGACTGGCCAGGAGCTCCATTTGAGGTGTGTGAATTTAAGATGTCCACAAAATATCCAAGCTGGGAGTAACGTGACCAACTTCCTGTTCGAGTCTGTAGCCTGGGAGAAAAATAGGTATTCTAGTCCTCACAGTGCAGAGAGTCCTGAAGCAATTAGTCTCAATATGGTCACAGAGGGAATGTGTTTAGAGAAGTAAACAGAGTGGTGGCCAAGGCAGGAAGTACTCTAGCATGGTAAGAGACCAAAAAGGCTCAGTTACCAGGACATGAGGGAAAGCAGTAAGCTGCACCCAAGTGACAGGTATATAGGTGCTTTTAACTCCATATGAAGGCATACTGACTGTCCCCCAAGTTCCACTGATCATGTGATAGAGAACATGAATATCAGAAAGAAATTCCCATGACTATGCACAGTCAGAGCCGTGTTAGGCGGCAGTATGATGTATTGGCTAGATCAGGAGAATTGGGGTTTGGCTTAAATTCCATGCTAACTTGCTTTGTGACTTAATGGGAGCCCTAGTCATAGCACCGCACCCTTTTCAGTTTCTCATGCCCAAGTTCTATTGCTTTATTCATTCAGACCAGCGTGACAACACCGGTGTTCTGGGAGGCGTGCTGGGTGAGGAAGCCCCATGGCCTGTGGGATTTTTTTTCACTGTTCTCCTAAGTTATGTTTAAATGTCAGGCATGTGATGACAGCTGTGTCTCTAAGGTGCTTGTGCTGGGCTTCTCGGAGTCAGACATGTGACCCGACCTGGGATTGCTCTTTACATGTGTTTGTTCGTGCATTTCCGTGTTTGTGTATCTACCAGCACCACGCCCTGTGCTAGCTCTGGGTCTATGAAAATGAATGAGACACAATCGTTGTCCCAGGCAACCCACAACCCAACAGAACAACAGTCAGGTGACCGACATCATACCTAACCATGATGTGCTTTTCAGTCAGCTCCTGCAGTAGGCGAGGGTCGGATAAAGCTACTGAAACATGGCTGGTGAATTTCGATGATAAAGTCCTTTTGAGACGTGGAGATAGACAGTGAGTGGAAACCCTTTATTTACATCCGTTTAGAAAACAGGTGTTGAAATGCTTTACAACCCTGCCACTCCTGGAAACAGATAGACTCCCTGACAACTATTACCTTAAATGTTTCTTGACTGAAGGGTGCATTTTGTCCATGCAAAACAATGCAGAAGAGAGTTGGCAATAAGACGGCAGGAAAGTAAAGTGCTTAAAGCCCTAAGGCTAACATCAGACACCTACCTCCCACAACACCTGCCTCTGAGACACCTTGCCAGCGACAGCACCCCAGGGCCCCCAGGGCTTCCTGGGATCCTGCAAACCAGCACTCTTCTGGTTTGGTACCTCTTAATAACAAGGCAAATATTGTGCTCATTTACAATTAAATTCCATCAGTACCGACTCCATAAAGATGAAGAAGCCCAGGAATGAAAACAGCCTGAGGGAGTCGCCTATTTTCATTTTCTTTGTTCATGAGCGGTTACTTTGTTGCTGGGAAAGCAAGATCTCATTAAAACTGGAAAGGGACGTGGCATCTGTTTTTCTCAGGGCCAGGGCAAGGGGGAGGGAGGAAGCTCTGGAGGGAAGAATCAAAACCAAAATTCCAAGATGGAAAGGAAAGTGATTTTAAAACTATTCGACTGAATTCATATGCACAGGGCTTGTTCTCCTGCTCGCATACTGGTAAATCTCTTTAGGAAAAATAGTTTTCTCTGAGTACAGAGTTCCACCAGAGCTCAGTAAATTGGCTGTTGTGTAATTTGCACATACCTTCTCTGGGTTAGATTGGGGGTATTTATTCAATAAGAGTTTGAGAAGGAAGATTGTGTGTTTCCTTTGAAAAATCCAATGCATGGTCTATTCAAACAATCATGCTCTAAATTGATTTCTATGTCCGACCTATGTAATTTTCAAATCTGTGAATAGAACTCAAAGAATGAAATTTCCTTTTGCCTTTTATGCATGGTTGCAGATGAGGTCTCCATTAAGACCATTTTAGCCCGTAGAAAAATTTAAATGACGCGCTAATAATAGCTAAGATCCAAGCACAGAACATTAGCACTGACCCTAGGCAAAACAATATACAGTCAATGCCCCCAAAAGGCAACACTTCCTACTTCTACAAACCCTGCTTCCACACGATCATAAACTATGTCAGAAAAGCAGGCTCTCTCTCTCCTCTCTCTCTCTCTCTCTCTCTCTCTCTCTCTCCCTGTCTCTCTCTCTCTCCTCTCTCTCTCTCTCTCTCTCTCTCATCTAATGCAACTGCTGTAAAGGCTACGTGACAACAAATGCTCAGAACCGAAACACTCTGCTTGGATCCAAGTTCTTTAGCCATGGCTCAATATTCTGAGTAGTCTTCCAAGAAATAACGATTGTGCCAGAGCGTATGGCCAGGATGACAGGACAGAGCATGGAATTTCAGCGGTTCCAGGAGAGCCATCTGCTCTGTCTCCCCCACTGGCCTCTCACAGTGGAGAGCCTCCTGTCCACAGTGGCCCCATTGAAAATTAAAGGGAGAAAAACGGCAGGAATAAGCCAATGATTATTAGTGGAGTCACTGTGTGTCGAGATGTTAGTAGTTGTTTCTCTGAACACGGATATGCTTAGGGTTAGAGATGGCTCAGCAGTTAAGAGCATTTGTTAATCTTGCAGAGGACCCGGGTCTGTTCCAAACACTCACATGGTGGCTCACAACAATCTGTAACTCTGGCTCCAGTGCCTTCTTCTGACCTCTGTAAGTACCGGGCATGCATTTGGTGCACATACGTATATGCAGAACAAATGCTCACACACATGAGTAAGCTTTAAAAATAATTGATGCATGGAAATACTAAGGACATTGCCTGATGTATCCAGTAACTATATATAATTGTATATAACTTTAATAAGAGTTATAAGCACTAAAATAGCCATTTTAATGTTCCCTGGGAGATGTGGAGAGTTAGGGGAAAACCCACAGCACTATGACGTCATCTTCCTAACCCAGGTAACCCCAAGGTTAAGTGAAATAGCCAAGAGGTTGTGGGAGTTTATTAGAAAATAAAGCATATCCTTCAGTGTCTAAGTTGGCAATTGTGATCACCACTGTGATCTGGATTCTGTTTCCTACAATCATAAGCTTTTGCAGGTGTCCCATGAACATTGCATACGCTTAGCTGCGAAGTGTCAAACCCGTTAGAACAATAATTCTCTTATGGCATTAGGCAGGGCAGCTCCATGGCAGAGTTCAGCTATCCTACTGACACTCACCTCAGGCACTGCTGCTGTCCGTATCACCACAGGCTACCCGATGCATCTAGGTGTCCCAGTGGAGGCACTGCTGCTGACCGCATCCCCAGGGGCTACACGAAGCGTCACAGTGTCCACGTGGAAAAGCACGCGGCTTTACCAGGTTAAAATAAAGGAGACGGTGATCCAGATTTGCTTGAAGAATCCCAACTCTCTCTAATTGTAATAATTAAAATGCAACACGTGTATTTGTATCTCTATATACGAGCGTGCACATCCATGTGTGTGGCCACCTGTGTTCGCATGTCGGGGGCAGAGGTTACCTTCGAGTAGTTTGTTTTGTCATTCTCCTCCTGACTTTTTTGAGACAGCTCTGTCACTGAACCTAGAGCTCTCAGATTTGGGGAGAACGGCTGGCCCTCAGGTCTACTGTCCTCACTCCCACCCTGGGCACTGGAGATAAAGATGTGCGCTGCTGTGTCTCATTTTTACATGGGTACCAGGGATCTAACCTCAAGGTACCATACTTGCGAAGCAAACACTTTATCCAATGAGCCACCTCTGCGGTCCCAAAATATTTCAATGTATAAATGCATAAAGTGTATGAAGTCTTTTGTGTATTGAAGCAGAGCTGAATTTTCTGGACCAATATTTCCAAACATGCAAAATAAGATTCAATAAATAACAAGTTCCAGGCAGTTTTTGCGCACAGGGGATTCTAAACAGACCACTTAGCATCGTTTTCCAAGAGAAATTTTTCTTTGGTGCTGATGCGACTTAAGATCTGCTGCAGATTGAGTCTGGTCGAGGTTCTGCACTCTACAATGAATGCACTTAGAGGGGGGACCTGCAAAAAGAAAATGTTTGTGGTTTTACTTGTTAATAAACATCAGTTCATTGAGGGTTCTTCTATGGCAGCAAAGTCACGGTGGTGTTGTTCCACGTGGATGGAACAGACAGCAAAGACTCTGCAAGACTAGACTCCATCTTGCCTTGCCATGGCGGAGATACAAGGAAGGCTGGGAGACCACCATATGCGGAAGCTCACCTTTGCCTGAGCCTTCTCCTCTACCAACATCCCCTCATGTCCTGAAAGACCGAATTCAAAATTGATTGTTTTAGAAAGGCTTGAGACAAACATCCTTAAAGACAAATAAAATCAAATGCTGTTTGAACAACCTGAGATAGTCATATGTTTTAATTTTTGATTTTAAAAACAACTATACTGATATTCCTAATGGAAATAGCCCCAAGGAAAATCTTGATAGAGACCTCGGGCTTCATGGCTCAAAACAGAGGTAAGAGATCACAAAAGCATGGGTGTCTAAACTGATTTCACAGCAAGTCAAAGTCACTGACTATGAGATCATAACTGAAGGGGCAGGAGCAATGGCTTCTCGGTAAGAGCACTGGTGGCTCTTCTAGAAGACCCAGCTTTGATTCCCAGCACCCACATGGAGGCTTATATCCATCTGCAATACCAGTCCCAAGGGATCCACGCTTTCTGCTGGCCTCTGTGGGCACTGCATTCATGTGGTGCATAGACATGCATGCAAACAAAATACCCCCACACGTATAAGAAATAAAATTAAATTTAATAAAAAAAATATAACAGAATTGAAACCATAAAAAAAAAAATCTTTAAGAAAGACCCCGACTGAACAGTTAAGGAGAACATGTCCCTCCATAGATTCGAGAGATATTTAAAAGAGAAATTACTGAAAGCAATGAAGTCAGTTGGGTCATTACATTAAGTCATAGATAATACATAAGATACCTATTTTCGCACACGTGCACACACACCACAGATACACAGTCTGACTATATCTTTACAGCCATGCATATATGAATAGGATAAACAGAAGAACGGAGTTACTCTCCATTTTTCTCTTTTGAACTTTGAGCCCCATCCCTCACTCCCAAGTATATCCAGCCCACTCTCGATCCTCCTGCATCTCTCTCCCTCCAACCTTCCTCTGTGTCTCTCCATCTCTCATATATCCAATATCCATCTCAGAAACATGGTCTCAATTAAAGAGAATTAACTCACTCAAAGACCCCTGGGCAGTCTGTTATCAGATTCTGCTTTCTGCAGGGAAGCTAGCTATAAATCAAGGTTTCGAAGTGAGTCTTGAATTACAGGATCATTAATTCTGAGACAGTAAGATATTACAAATGGAAAATATTTAGAAATCCCTCTATCAGGAACCACTTTGCTCCTCTAGCCTTTCTCCCTTGATACACAGTCTTTCTTGCAACTGTGGAGAGAATTGGTTGCTTGCCAAGCCACGGCCTGGTGTGGAAGAAATCGTATATGGGGTATGGTCAGGATAGCAGAATGAACTTTTCAACAGAAATGTCAGCCCTGTGTATGCTGGAGTTTCCAGAGAACGTTTCTGCACAGTCACACGGGGAAGCTGTGTAACCGCACCTCTGCTACAGATATCTCGGAAATTTCTAAATAATTCTCTTTGACCGTTGCAGCATAACAATATCTGTAGCTTGAAATACATCTCTGAACTTTTGAGTATATGCTTTTTTATTTTTAGAATCCATTAAAACTCATTTGAATTTAAATATAGCACTTAAACTTGGTTAAATATCATCTGAGGTCAAAACAAAATACAGCTTAAAAGTCCTACCCAAGGTAAGTTATTCTTCCACCTCTTCCTACGCTGAAGTCTACCCATACATAAAGAACACATGCTAATGGGGAGAGATAACATGGTTCCCAACTAGTTCTGAAAGTCATTCAAAACTTTAAGAGTAACAGTAGGATCTGCTTAGGTTTCTACTTCAAATGGAAATAGACTGTATTTTTTAATGTATGGATATTCTGTTTGTTTGTTTTTTTAACAAAATTCCTAGGCAGGCAAGGTGGTTTGGTGTGTTAAAACACTTGTTACACAAACCTGAAAATCTGAATTTAATTCCCAGAACTCAGGAAAAAACGGACCATGCAACGGAATACATCTGTAATCCGGCCCTCCTACCACAAGATAAAACACGGAGACAGGAGAGTTGCCTGAAGCTGGAAGACCAAGTAGGCTGGAGTATGGCGCGCAGCATCAGAGAAAGACCCCCTCCTCAAACAAAGTATAAGGTGAGAACTGACTCCTCAAAACTGTCCTGACCTCCGCGTGCATTGCAGCGTGTTGCGCTTGTGTGCACATGAGTTCACCGCCCCCTGCCCCCACCCCCCAAACACACACGTTCTTTTTGTTTTACAAACAGGAGGGTAAGGAGTACTCCTGAAGGTTAGTGTGTCCAGGTCCAGCCCCTCCTCCTGGATTAGCATACTTGGAGGAGAAATGCCAGTAGGCTGAGCTGGCACAGAGCCCGGTTTCCTTGACAACTCACTCTCCAAATCTGACGGCAGGCGCCACCTGCTGTCCACATCAAGCAAGCACAACAAGCGGGCATCCTGCTTGAACTCTAAGAGGCAGATGCAGGTGTATTATTTACGGAGGCAGAGGAAGCTTGAAGGAAATGCCCAGCCTGGAATGCAGTAAACAGGACCAAGAAGGCTGGAAACAGGAAGAGGTGTTACTACTCGTGTGTCTTCTTGCCCACATGGGATAGATGGGTTGCCATGAGTGACTGTAATGTAATGTAACTGATCTATGTACATGGGCTTGTCTGTGTACGCATGCACATACGTGCACATGCATGTGGAGGCCAGAGGAAAACCTTTGTTATTCCTTAAGTGCTGTCCACCTTGTTTGTTTGCTTTTTGTCTGTTGTTTTTAATGACAGGGAGACAAGGCATCTCATTGGGCTAGACCTTGCTAAGTAGGCTAGGCCAGCTTGCCCATGAGACTCAGGGATCAGCCTGTAGCCTCTGCAGCACCAGGATTACAAGCTCATCATATCACCACATGTCGCGTCCACCTTGACCAGCAATTAAGACACGACACGATCGGATCCTTCTCAGTCAGCTTTATTCCAGGAACGACTCTTGACTTATGGATGGGGACTGGGACGGGGACCTGGACAGGGACAGGATGGGGGACCCCAAGCAGCAGAAATGAGCTGCTTATATAACTGCCCAAGGCGGGCTGGGTGATGTGTTCTCTCAGGATAGGTTAAGCTGCCAATACCTCATTAGCATAAGCCCGCTCGGGAGGGGCATGAGGCTGATGCATGCACAAAGGACTTGTTTACCAGTTTAGCTGAGCTGGCCACACTGGAAGCCAGCTGCTTACATCTTCAGGTGCTAGTCATATGACTTTGCAACTGTCCCAGGTGCTATCTTAAACACGGCTGCCTACAACCACAGCCTTTTCATTTTGGTTTGTTTGGGATTATCAAGACAGGGTTTCTCTGTGTAGCCATGGCTGTCCTGGAGCTCACTCTGTAGACCTCAAACTCAGGCTGCCTCTGCCTCCCGAGTGCTGGGACTAAAGGTGTGTGCCACCGCTGCTGGGTGGATCATCATGTTGCTAGAGCAAACACTTCATTGACTGAGATACCATCCCAGGCCATTGTAGAAAAGAAAACATTCCTGTGCACAGAAGGCAAGGAATGGAAGTCAGGTGATCTTATCATTTCTGCCTTGCCGTTCATCAGCAGGTGATCCATGGCAGAGACATTGGTAGGTAACTCTATTTCCTTCATCGATTGACTCAAACCTCATGAGGGGTGCATGAAAGCCGAGGAGTTTAAGTTGTTGTGGAGACACTAAATTTACCCTAGGAATGAGCCCAGGAAGGTTAAGTAAGTTTCCTGAACTCACACAGCTTGCTTGGTGGTTTGAATAAGAGCGGTCCCCATAGAATACTTGGCTCATAGGGACTGGCACTTTTATGAGGTGTGGCCTTGTTGGAGGTAGGCTTTGAGATCTGAGGTGCTTAAGCTAGACCTAGTGAGATGGTCTCCTGCTGCCTATAGTCAAGATCCTCAATTCTCAGTTCCTTCTCCAGCACCATGTCTGCCTGCACACTGCCATGTTTCCCACCATGATGGTAATGGACTAAACCTCTGACACTGTAAGCCAGCCCCAGTGAAATATTTTCCTTTATAAGAGTTGCTGTCGCTGGGCAGTGGTGGCACACGCCTTTAATCCCAGCACTTGGGAGGCAGAGGCAGGCAGATTTCTGAGTTTGAGGCCAGCCTGGTCTACAGAGTGAGTTCCAGGACAGCCAGGGCTACACAGAGAAACCTTGTCTCAAAAAAAAAAAAAAAAAAAAGTTGCTGACATCATGGTATCTCTTCACAGCAATAGAATACTAAGACAGCTTGTATGTGTCAGAGATGAAGTAGAAATTTTCTGCTTATCCCTGGGTTGGTATTCAATTGGCTGTTGGTTAACAGTTGTTTACAAAGAAAGAAAAAAAAAGTGTCTGTGTGGCATCAGTCCCCACACATCACCACACAGCACACATGCCACCACTGCTGCCACACCCTAAGATAATGTGTATGACTTAAGATGGCTGCTTCTCCTTCCCATTGCCTTCTCGATACTCTGAGAGTGGTCGTTGAGGCAGATTTTAGGATGTTTTGTCCACAGAAGGTGTCATCTTCTTAGCCAAAGGACACAAAGGTAGAAGGTCAGAAAACAGGCAGGTGAGACAGTTCTGAGTGAGGAACCGCCCCCTGTTCCTCGGTGCAGAGCTGCTCTTTCAGTCAGGGCTGTTCTGAACCACAGGGAAAGTTTGGTTCGTCTGTGAATGTGTGATCTCCAAGTCTCATCTAAAACCAGCTGATCCCAGTAAGAGTCAGGGTTGGAGAGTTACGCCCACCTGCTCCCCCTCTCCCCTGCAACATTGGCTGTCTGAATTTGGAGGCCAAGAACCTCATCTAACCAAAGCAGTGCGTGCTGTCCGTTCTGTAGCATGCCCGTCAGCCAGCCCACAGCTGCACAATTTGTTTGAGCCAGAGACAAATCACTAACACCAGGAAAGAAAAACACACGGAGGAAATAAGATTCTCCCCCAAAGTGGCGGAGTTTATCTCCCTCTCCAGAAGCTGTCCTCCCGACTCAAACCTCTGCTCTCTCGAAGACACATCTGGAAGTTTGGAATTGTTTTCATCTGGCAAATGCATGGGCTGTGACACCTTTCTCTTGTGTCTAACTTTCAATTTAGACTCTTGGGGATACTGAGGACGTTTCTCCATCTGCCACCTGCGCCACTGGGAAGGTTGGAGTTCAGAGCAGGGATTCGAGTAAAGAAGGCGGGGCAATAATTCGACTCCCAACTCAGCTTTAGAGTGAATTAGATCACGTCTGTGTGGCTCCGTGGAAGCTGGATAGGTCTGTGAATGTGTCAATGTTCAGCTGCTGTGGAGTGGGTACGAAGAGCTCGGCATAGGCGTTAGGCTGCACTGACGCTCACAAGAAGCCTTGAAGTGGATGCCTGAGAAGAGAGGGAAGGAGTCACAGGAGCAGACAGGAGTGGATAAGTTACTCTACTGCTACAAGCCTCCGTTTCCTTACTTGAAATGGTAAGACACAGTGGTCCTGGAAGCTCTGTGGGGTTATCAGAAGCTTTGGCCTGCCCTTTAGTGGCTGTTATCCCTGACTTCAGTTTTCTCTAGCTCTTCTCATCTCTCTAAAATAAAGATGTAACAACGGACTTCTTGTAGGCTCACTGTGAGAATCACGTAATGACACCAGAGTAGTGTCCAGAACAGGTAGGCACTTGGTAATTAGGGCAATTATTATCATGCTGGGAGCCAGGTGATGACTGAATGAGTCCTTGTGATGGTTAAACGTCACTGTCAACTGGATAGGACTTAGAATCGCCATGGAAACCAACATCTGGACTCATCTGTGAGGTATTTTATGGTACACTTCCTAATTCTGAAATAATTTTCACTCAAGCAAAATTACATACATACATACAACATACATACATACATACATGTATGCATGCATGCATGCTACAGTATAACACCATTTATAAAGATTTCAAAGATTTGTTTTTCCCGATAACCAATGGTCTGCATCTTGTCATGCAGGTTGTACAAGGCACAATATTAAAGAGCAGAGTCCCAATGATGGCTTTGTAAACAAAACCTCCCTAGGCCATGCAAGCATATGCTCAGAGAAAGAAACAGAGTAACATCTGTGTGAAAGCTTGTCTGAGAATAATAGTTCTAAAGTTCAGGGAACCAGTTACTTCTTAAGCAGGAAAAGCAAAGCATCAAGATAGTACACAGGTGACTTTCACCTTAATAACGCTGGGGGCTGGTGCACAGATACTCTATTACTTTCTATAATTTCATCTTTAAAAACTCTATGTAAGCATGAAAGAAGAAAAATGACCATAGAGAAAGCAAAGGCCGGAGAGACATATGGGAAAGCCAGTCAAAAGCACATAACCATGACACATTGTCTTTCTGGTGTGCTGTTTCTGGCTTGTTAGCATTTGGAGGAAGATAAATGGATTTGGAAGAAATCTGTGTGTATCGTAATATGGAGATATAGCTATTGTTTTGTTTACATTTGTTGGGCTTTGCTATCAGTATAAGGCTAGCTTCAAAGTTTTCCAGTGTTTTGTGATAGCTTAGGTTGTGTGTGCTTTTTTGGCACTTGGACACCTCGAAGAATTTAAAGAGTCTTGAAGAGGACGCATGCTCAGTAGTCCTTCAAGGGTTTAATTACAAGTCCCAGAAAGAGTCTGGAGAGATAACTCAACAGCCAACTGTGCTTGCTGCTCTTCCAGAGGTCTGGAGTTCAGTTCCTCCCCACATCAGTATTCTTACAAACTGCTTGTAACATCTCCAGGGAATCTAATGTCCTCTTTCTGGGTCCACGGAGGCCTACACAAGTATACACACAGGCACACACAGAGAAACACACACATAGGCACACACAAACACACATAGGCATGCACACACACACAAATATACAGGCACTCACACATGCACACAGGCACACACACACACTTAGGCACACAAATATACACACACACAGGCACACACACAGGCAGGCATGCACACACACAGGCAGGCACACACACACAAACATACAGGCACTCACACATGCACACAGGCACACACACACACTTAGGCACACAAATATGCACACACACAGGCACACACACATACACACACACAGGCATACACACAGACACACACAGACATACACACTCAGGCATACACACAAGCACACAGGAACACACACACACATTAAAAACAATAAAAATTATAGTACAATATACCAAAATCTGTAGGTGACAGAATAGTTTCTACAAATCTATAGCAATAAACACAGACATTAAAAACAGAACAAAACAAAACCCTCAGAAAAACTAAGAATGCTCTTCAACAACTAAGAGAAATACAAACAAATTAAGCTGACATTTTGTATAAGGAAAGAAATAAATGTAACATAAAATAATAAAACAAATAGATCAGATCAGAATGTAAAAAGATACAAAATGTCAATGAAACAGTTGGTTTTAAAGGAGAAGCAAGATCAACATTTAGCCCGACTATCCAAGAAAAAAGGTGGGACATGTAAATAAAACTAGAGATGAAACAGGAGAAATCACAACTGACAACCACAGGAAGGCAAGAAGCATAGTACTGTGAACAGCTGCTGCCAAACGCTGAAAAACACACACAGCCTAAGCAGTCACAAAACACTGGAAAACTTCTAAGCTAGTCTTACCCTGATACCAAAACCTAGCAAATATAAACAAAACAATAATTATATCTCTCTATTATGATGAGCACAGAGCTGAATCCATATATCTTCCTCCAAATGCTAGCAAACCAAATTGACAGCATACCAGAAAGAGAATGCATCATGGTTATGTACAGTTCACACACGGGATACAGGATGGTTCAACACATGGAAATCAGTAAACAGCGATATAAACAAATTATTATATTAATAGAAACAGCAAATATTGTATAAGAGTCAAAGCTTGTCACAATAAACAAATTAAGTATAGGAAAGAATATAACTCAAAATATTAGGGCCATATATTAAAACACAGCTAGCAGCCGGGTGGTGGTGGCACACGCCTTTAATCCCAGCACTTGGGAGGCAGAGGCAGGCGGATTTCTGAGTTCGAGGCCAGCCTGGTCTACAGAGTGAGTTCCAGGATAGCCAGGGCTACTAAGAGAAACCCTGTCCCGGGAAAAAAACAAACAAACAAACAAAAAACCCAAAAAACAAAAACAAAAAACACAGCTAGCTTCTTACTAAATGAGCCAAACTAGAGATGTCAGCTTTCATTGATTTTATTTCATATAGAACTAGAAATCCAGGCAATAGCAATTAGGCAAGAGGAAAAAAAGGATATTCGAATTAGAAAGAAGTAATTATGTTTTCAAATAAATATGTTTATACATAGAAAACCTAAACACAAATTTTCTAACTTTAAAACAACTTCAGTAAAGTTCAGAACCCAAGATCAATATGCAAATCAACAGCATGTTATACTGAATTTAATACTTAATCTACTAGGAAAGGGTGGCAGGGCAATCCCGTTTGTAACAGCCACAAAAGTTATTTAGAAATAAATTTGATCAAGGACATGAAAGACTTCTACAATGACATTGTAAAACACGGATGGACATATTTATAGAGAGCAGAACAAAGCAGGGAGATTTGTTGGGCCCAAAGAGCAGAGCTCGATGGTCTGAGCTAAATTAGCACAATGAAAATCCCTGGGAATGTGATGAGGCTGCGTAAAGCAATTCTACCCTTCTACAAGAGGTAAACGACAACCTACTAATGACAACTATACTAAAACAGCCAAAGGATAATGCTGAAAATGATGTGAGTTCTGACATTTAAAATACAACACCGAGGGGCTAGGGAGATGCTCAACAGGGAAAAGCAGTTGTCTTGCAGAGAACCCAAGTTCAATTCCCATTACCTATGTTGGTCAGGACCATCTGCAACTCCAGGGATCTGAACACTCTCTTCTGGATTCTGAGGGCACCGAGCACACACATGGTACATAGATGTGCATGGAGGCAAAACATCCATATGCATAAAAATAATAATGTTTAAAAAACATAAAATGTATGTGTAGAAAACACTAGGACAGTTGTTGCTGTCAGACTGAAGCAGGCTACAGCTCAGAGAGTCCTGTTTGAGGTTTTTGGTGAACACAAAGAAAAAAATCATTAGTGTAAAGACATACACATGTGCACACACACACACACTTTAATAGAAGAGATTCCAATCCTAGGACTACAGAAAACCACAGTGATATCAGCAATTGAGCAAAAGAAAACAGGGTATCTACAAAGTTAGCAGAAAACAATAACAAAATAGCAATAAAGTCCTTGTCTACGGGTAATTAACTAAAGCATGCATGGATTAACTTCTCTAGTAAAAACATGCAGAAAAACTAACTCTATGGATAAAATTCTAAGACCCAATTACAGGGTTCCTGCAAGGCATTGCATCTCATATAAGCACACACACAGATGAAAACGAAGGTCAGGAAAGCAAAAGAGAGCAGGGCTCCGTGTTTATTTAGATCAGACAAAATGGCTTTAAAGTAAAGAACTGTCAAGAAGAGATACAGACAGATATTATACAATGATGTAGGGATCGATTCAAGAGAATATAAAATTTGTAAGTAAACCCAAGAGAATATAAAATGTGTGTGTATACACATACATATATATCAAATACAAATAGATCTGAAGGGAGAGACAGATAGTTATAATAAGACACTTCAGCAACTCACTTTTAATAGTAGATGGATATCTAGATAAAAACTTAATGAGGAAGTGCTGAGCTTGAGCAGTGCTTTAAACTCAACAAGCCTGGCAGACATCCGGCACGGTCCATACATCAGCGACAGGATATTCATTCTCTCAAAGGCACTTGGGACATTCTCTAGGAAATATCACATTTTTTATTGGATTTTTAAATTTACATTTCAAATGTTATCCCCTTTCCTGGTTTCCCTTCTGCAAACCTCCTATCCCATCCCCCTTTACCTTGCTTCTATGAGGGTGCTCTCCCACCTACCTACCCACTCCTGCCTCACCACCCTAGCATTCCTCTACACTGGGGCATCAACACTTCACAGGACCAAGGGGGCCCTCCCTCCCATTGATGCCACATAAGGCTCCTTCGGTTCCTTCAATCCTTCCCCTAACTCCTCCATTGGGGTTCCTGTGCTCAGTCCAATGGTTGGCTGTGAGTATCAGCATCTGTATTGGTCAGGATCTCCAGAGCCTCTCAGGAGACAGCTGTATCAGGCTCCTGTCAGCCAGCACTTCTTGGCATCCACAATAGTGTCTGGGTTTGGTGTCTGCATATGGAATGGATCCCAAGGTAGGGCAGTCTCTGGATGGCCTTCCCTTCAGAAAAAGAAGGGAAGATTCAGGAATGGGAGGAGACGGAGGAGATGTACAGAGCGTCAGGATATTGAACAGAGGTGTGTAGCAATGGGGCATGGGGAACTGGGGGTAGCAACCAGAAAGTCCCAGATTCCAGGAAAGCAAGAGCCTCCCAGGACCCCCACAGGGATGACATTAGCTGAAATACCCCACAAAGGGGAGGAAGAATCTGTTGAGACCATATTCAGAGGTTAGGCATGGCCTCCAGTTGAGGAATAGGGCCACCCACCCATCTTCAAAATTTTAACCCAGAATTGCTCCTATCTAAAGGAAATACAGGGACAAAGAGTGGAGCAGAGACTCAATATCACATCTTAAGGTACAAAAGAGGTCTCTGAAAATTAAGAAGACCGAAACCATATGGATTCAACCAGGCACAAACTGAAGCTATTAACAAGTCTGTCCTGTGCAAGTGCAGACTTTGATTCAGTCTCTACTCTCTAAACAATAATGCAGCATCAATTATCTGGTTGTTTAGAGACATAGAGGATGTGCTCAGGTGAGAAGCAAACATAACACCATTTTATATACAGATATTGAGCAGCCATGAGTTCCCAGAGGAACCCCAGAGAGCCCCTAGGTCATACTGAGCAACTGTACATGGAAAATAAGCAACAGGCTCCCGAACAAGCAATGGGACAATGAAGTAGATGAAAAGGAAATTAAAATTTATTTTGAGACCAACAGAAACAGAAACACAACACACTAAAACTTACAGGAGCCAGCAGAGGTTCTAGGAAGTTTATATTCATAACTATTCATATCAAGAAGAGAAAGAAGAAAAAAAGAACTCAAAACTGCTTTGTATGACCTTCCATGAACTAGCAAGAGAACTAAGCCAAACTGAGCAATCTGAAGGGCCTAACAGCAGAAATAAACAGACACGAGGAAAACCACGAGAAACCCAACAAAAGGAAGAGCTGGTTTAAAACGAGATCATTTTAATGACAACTCTTACTTAACTCAAGAAAAGAAGAAGGTCCAAATAGAATAATAAAGGAAAAAGGTGCATCTCAATAGATTCCACAGAAATACCATCGAACTCGAGAGTAAATAATTACACGCCAACACATTGGAAAACCTAGCAGAAACGGATAAATTCCTATGCACAAACAACTTTCCAAAATTTAATCATGAAGATACAAAATTCTCAGCACATAAACCATGCGTGAGGTGATTTAATTGATAATAAGGCATCTCCCTGGGAGGGGGCAGGCAGGGAAGTCAGGTCACGATGGTATGCTGGTATGCTGTTGAATTCTACACATCAAACACATAAGGACTGTTCCCCCCACCCCAAATACATCAGAGAAGCAGAAATAGTTTCAGACTGATGTTACTGATCGGCCTTAGCAGATGGCAAAGCCAGACAAGCACAGGATAAGCAGAGTAAGCTGGATTGATATTCTCCATAGACGTCTACAATAGTCCAACACTAAACAAGCAAACTAAATTCCACCACTCGTTAAACAGACCATTTGCTGGGACAAGTGGAATAAATGGAATATATCCCGGGGATCCAAGGGTAGTAACTCACAGAAGTCACAGAGGTGTTAACAATGACTAAGGCTTAGAGAAACGGAGATGCATAGTGCACTGATATGATTATTCAATATTGTGTACACAGATCAAATGACCCAGAAAAGATGTATGAATATTATTTAAAAAATTATGGATTCCATCCTTCTGTACATCTGCGTGACAGACATCCCCAGCTTCAGCATGTGATCTTTCAGGCCTGCCACTTCCTGACAGAGGAAGTCCTGAAACAAGAACCGGAAATCTGACCATCTTGTAGGAGGCCAGGTTCTTCACCACCACGGGGTCACCCACCCGACAGACATTACCTCAGAGTAAAAGGATGGAAAACAATTTCCAAGCAAAGGGTCCCAAAAAACAAGCTTGAGTAGCCATTCCAATATCAAATAAAATGACTTTCAACCAAAAGTAATCAAAAAAGATAAGGAAGGACACTTCATACTTATCAAAGGAAAAATCTACCAAGATGAACTCTCAATTCTGAACATCTACGCTCCAAATGCAAGGGCACCCACATACATAAAAGAAACTACTAAATCTCAGAGCACACACTGCACCTCACACAATAATAGTGGAGGATTTTAACACCCCGCTCTCTGCAATGGACAGATCATGGAAACAGAAACTAAACAGAGACACATTGAAATTAACAGGAAGTTAATGAACCAAATGGAATTTAACAGATATCTATAGAACATTTCATTCTAAAACAAAAGAATATACCTTTTTCTCAGCACCTCATGGTACCTTCTCCAAAATAGACTGTATAATTAGTTACAAAACAGGCTCCACAGATACAAAAAGATTGAAATAATCCCTTGCATCCTATCACATCACCATGGACTAAAACTGGTCTTTAATAATGACAAAACCAATGGAAAGCCCATATACACGTAGAAACTGAACAACACTCTATTCAATGATGACTTGGTCAAGGAAGAAATACAGAAAGAATGAAAGACTTTTTAGAATTTAATGAAAATGAGGACACATCATACCAAAACTTGTGGGAATCCATGAAAGCAGTGCTAAGAGGAAAGCTCATAGCTCTGTGTCTACAAAAAGAAACTGGAGATGAGGATACACTAGCAGCTTGACAACACACCTTTAAGCTCTAGAACAAAAAGAAGCAATACACCCAAGCAGGAGTACACGGCAGGAAATAATTAAACTCAGGGCTGAAATCAACCAAATAGAAACAAAGAGAACTATACAGAGAATCAATAAAACCAGGAGCTGGTTCTTTGAGAAAATCAACAAAATAGATAAACCCTTAGCCAGACTAACCAGAGGGCACAGAGACAATATCCAAATTAATAAAATCAGAACTGAAAAGGGAGACATAACAACAGAAACTAAGGAAATTCAAAAAATCATCAGATCCTACTACAAAAGCCTATACTCAAAAAAAAAAAAAAACCTGGAAAATCTGGATGAAATGGACAATTTTCTAGACAGGTACCCAAGTTAAATGAGGAGCAGATTAACCATCTAAACAGTCCCATAACCCCTAAAGAAATAGCAGCAGTCATTAACAGTCTCCCTACCAAAAAAAGCCCAGGACCAGATGGTTTTAGTGAAGAATTCTATCAGACATTCAAGGAAGAATTAATACCAATTCTCTTCAAACTATTCCACAAAATAGAAACAGAAGGAACACTACCCATTTCGTTCTATGAAGCCACAATTACACTCATACCTAAAACTCATAAAGACTCAACAAAGAAAGAAAACTTCAGACCAGTCTCCTTATGAATATCAATGCAAAAATACACAATAAAATTCTTGTAAACCGAATCCAAAACCACATCAAAACAATTATCCATCATGATCAAGTAGGCTTTATCCCAGGAATGCAGGGATGGTTCAATATTCGAAATCCATCAATGTAATCCACTATATAAACAAACTCAAAGAAAAAAACCACATGATCATCTCACTAGATGCTGAGAAAGCATTTGACAAAATTCAACATCTCTTCATGGTAAATGTCTTGGAAAGATTAGGAATTCAAGACCCATACCTAAACATAGTAAAAGCAATATACAGCAAGACAGTAGCCAACATCAAACTAAATGGAGAGAAACTTGAACAATCCCACTAAAATTAGGGACTAGACAAGGCTGCCCACTCTCTTCCTTCCTATTCAATATAGTACTGGAAGTCCTAGTCAGAGCAATTAGACAACAAAAAGAAGTCAAAGGGATACAAATAGGAAAGGAAGAAGTCAAAATTTCACTATTTGCAGATGATATGATAGTATACTTAAGTGACCCTAAAACTTCCAGCAGAGAACTCCTAAACCTGATAAACAACTTCAGCAAAATGGCAGGTTATAAAATCAACTCAACAAATCAGTAACCTTCCTCTACTCGAAAGATAAACAGGCTGAGAAAGAATTAGGGAAATGATACCCTTCACAATAGTCACAAATAATATAAAATACCTTGGTGTGAATCTAACCAAGCAAGTGAAAGATCTATATGACAAGAACTTCAAGTCCTGAAGAAAGAAATTAAGAAGATCTCAGAAGATGGAAAGATCTCCCATGTTCATGGATTGGCAGGATTAATATATAAAAAATGGCCATCTTGCCAAAAGCAATCTACAGATTCAATGCAATCCCCATCAAAATTCCAACTCAATTCTTCAAAGAGATAAAAAGAGCAATTTGCAAATTCATTTGGAATAACAAAAAAACCCAGGACAGAGAGAACTATTCTCAACAATAAAAGAACTTCTAGGGGAATCACCATCCCTGACCTAAAGCTGTACTACAGAGCAATAGTGATAAAAACTGCATGGTATTGGTACAGAGACAGGCAGGAAGATCAATGGAATAGAATTGAAGACTCAGAAATGAACCCACACACCTATGGTCACTTGATCTTTGACAAAGGAGCTAAAAGCGTCCAGTGGAAAAAGGACAGCATTTTCAACAAATGGTGCTGGTTTAACTGGAGGTCAGCATGTAGAAGAATGCAAATTGATCCATTCTTATCTCCTTGTACAAAGCTCAAGTCCACGTGGATAAAGGACCTCCACATAAAACCAGACACACTGAAACTAATAGAAGAAAAGGTGGGTGAAGACCCTTGAATACCTTGGCACAGGGGAAAAGTTCCTGAACAGAACACCAAAGGCTTATACTCTAAGATCAAGAATTGGCAAATGGGACCTCATAAAATTGTAAAGCTTCTGTAAGGCAAAGGATATTGTCAATAGGACAAAACAGACAATCAACAGACTGGGAAAAGATCTTTACCAATCCTACATCCGACAGAGGGCTAATATCCAATATATACAAAGAACTCAAGAAATTAACTCCAAACAACCAAATAACCTTAGTAAAAATGGGGTACAGAGCTAAACAAAGAATTCTCAACTAAGGATACGTGAATGGCCGAGAAGCACCTAAAGAAATGTACAGCATCCTTAGTCATCAGAGAAATGCAAATCAAAACAACCCTGAGATTCCACCTCACACCAGTCAGAATGGCTAAGATCAAAAACTCAGGTGATAGCAGATGCTGGCAAGGATGTAAAGAAAGAGGAACACTCCTCCATTGTTGGTGGGATTGCAAGCTGGTACAACCACTCTGGAAAGCAGTCTGGCAGTTCCTCAGAAAACTGGACATAGCATTACCTGAGGACCCACCTATACCACTACTGGGCATATACCTAGAAGATGCTCTAACACATAACAAGGACATATGCTCCATTATGTTCATAGCAGCCTTATTTATAATAGCCAGAAGCTGGAAAGAACCAGATGTCCTTTAACAGAGGAATGGATACAGAAAATGTGGTACATTTACACAATGGAATATTACTCAGCTATTAAAAACAATGAATTTGAGAAATTCTTAGGTAAAAGGATGGAACTAGAAAATATCATCCTGAGTGAGATAACCCAATCACAAAAGAACACACATGGTATGCACTCACTGATAAGTGGATATTAGCCCAAAAGCTCAAATATCCAAGATACAACTCACAGACCACATGAAGCTCGTGAAGAAGGAAGAACAAAGTATATGGGGGTGCTTTCGGTCCTTCTTAGAAGTGTAACAAAATACTCATGGCAACAAATATGGAGACAAAGTGTGGACAGAAACTGAAGGAGGGGCTGTCTGGAAACTGTTCCATCTGGGTATCTATCCCATGTGCAGTCACCAAAGGTAGACACTGATGTGGATGCCAGGAAGTACATGCTGACAGAAGCCTGATATAACTGTCTCCTTAGAGGTCTGCCAGAGCCTGAAATACACAGAGGCGATGCTCACAGCTAACCATTGAACTGATCATGGGGTTCCCAAAGGAGGAGTCAGAGAGAAGACCGAAGGAGCTGAAAGTGTTTGTGACCCCATGAGGAGAGCAACAATACCAACCAACCAGAGCTCTCAGTGTCTAAACCACTAACCTGGGAGCACATAGGGAGGGACCCATGGCTCCGGCTGTATATATAGGGGAGGATGGCCTTGTTGGGCATAGGTGGGAAAGGAAGTCCTTGGTCCAGTGAAGGCTGGATGCCCCAGTGTGGGGGAATTCATGGGTGGGGAGGTGGGTGGGGGCACATCCTCTTAGAAGCAGGAGGAGGGGGCATGGGATAGGAGGTTCTGGGGGGGGGAAATGGGGAAAGGGGATCACATCTGAAATGTAAATAAAATATCCAATCAAAAATTGGTATATGACACTAAGAAAATGAAAGACAAAACCATGCGTCTACTCATTAATGCAGAAAACAACTGACAAGGCTTAACATTCTTTCATGGTTAAAAAAAAAAAAAAAAAAAAAATCAAAAAACTTTCCAACCAACTGGGCACAAGGGAAGATAACGCGACATAATAAAAGCCAAGTTCTTCCAGATGACTCTAGTTTCTGTCAAGTTTACAAAACAAAAACAAACAAACAAACAAAACCCCAAAAACCTAACCTACCCCCCACACAAATAAATACATTTGAAAATAAATAACCTAAATATATAGACAGAATTTGTAATGTTAAAAACAGTAACAAGAACAACAACAAAAACCCACCAGAAGTGAAGCCTTCCCTATGTTAGTCCAGGAAACTTGTTGTTTTTTTTTTTTTTTTGTTTTTTGGGGTTTTTTTGGGAGGGGGGGTGTTTTGACACTAAAGTGTACATCTCAAAAACAGAAATAGGTTACAATAAAATAAAAAACTTTTGAACCAAAATCCAAACAACAGTATAAAGAAGCAGCCACTTTGGAAGCTTGACTAGAGGACATTTTCAGGTAAGTTTCAGTTCAGGGGCTTCTTGGTCCTGTGTCAAGTGCACGGTGTCTTCACAATAAAGACTTTTGTTCACCTCTGGGAAGCATCGAAGAGGATAGCAACAGCCTAAATGTTTTAAGAGTCTCTTGGACAACCCTGACCAACAACTCAAAAGCTGTCTCATGCCAGCTGTTGGGGGTTTTTGCTAGATTGTCTATGGCTCTTGAAGGAGCATTGTTAGCCCAGATGGGAGATTTTTTATTAAAACTATATATGTATATTTATACACCAAATGACATTTATTATAGGTTTTTAAATTGCCCAGTTAATAGTATGATTCCTTATTGCTGTACTACATGTTCTTGTATAACATAACAAAATATATATTTATTCGCTCCCCTAGTTAAAAAAAAAAAAAAAAAAGAAGAAGAAGAAGCAGCCTACAGACTGAAAGAAAAATTTGCAATCTGTCATTCTAATAAGGACTTAATAATCAAAACACACAAGAAATTTTAATAACTCAATATCAAGAAAGCAAAAGCAAACAGCAAAGCAGCACAGCTTGGGGAGCATCTCCCTGAAGGATCAGAAGTGCCCAGTTTTAATGCTGAGCAGAGGGCTGACAACTGGGGCTCCCTGGGGGCGCCTGCCTGGCCTGCCTGAGGCCCCGCCTTAATCCCCAGCTTGGAAAAGACAGGAGGAAAGAGGATAGTCTGGACAGTGTTTCCCAGGCAAAGTCGAACTACATAAAGAGTGTAAGCAAAGAAACTATTGGACACAGCGTGTGGGGATGGAAAGTAGCCCAGCCATTACAGAAAGCATGATGTCAATACAGAATTACCATGCGAGGAAAAATCTGAAGAGTTGTGTGCAGTTGTGTGCAGATGTGTGTGCACCATGTTCACTGCAGGACTTGTAACCATAGGCAAGAGTTGGGAGAATTCCTCCTCTGGGGAGACTCGAACAACACCTACTCTTCCTGTAAGATCCCAATGATAAACCAAAGGAAACTCACTGGGAACCAATGAGTTTCATGGCTTACTCACAGCACATGGATGAGGTCACTACAGCACATGGATGAGGTCACTCACAGCACATGGATGAGGTCACTCGCAGGATATGCCTAGTACAGGATGTCTCACAGCTGGATAGGTCTCACCCCAGCCCGCATGGATGAGGCTTGCCTCACAGTCATATAGATGGAGCCTTTCACTCATGTTACAGTTGATATCTCAAGCCTTACATGATCCTGACCCTGTGTATTAGGCACACAATACTGGAGGGGGAGCTGGCAGTCTCAGATGGAAGGTCATGGCCCTCCCTAGACCCCCCTGTGAGGATGTCATAATCCATGGACCATCTGTGATGATACATAACAGCTCCAGCTGATCCCTGAAGTATGGGGCTGTAGGTCTCAAAAGGGGACTCGGAGTGAACGGTCAAAGGTGCTGTGTCAGGAGAGACCAGAATTGTACGCTGTACTACCGTCGCACAGGAGGTGAATAGAGCCAACAATATTGTACATTTCAAATTTTCTCTAGTTAATTACTCAGATTCCCACTCTAAAATGATAAGCATGTGAGGCAGAGGATTAGCTACTTTGATTTAATTGTTGCACATTGTAATTATGAATCACAGCAGTACACTGCAGCACATGAATATAGACAAGTTAATTTACAATGAAGTAAAAAAAAAAAAGAAAAGAAATGAAATCCTCTTGATTTTTATCAAAGGCTTAAGTTCACTTGTAGCTTTTGAACTTCAGATGCCCAAAAATGTGATAAAAGGGTAGGTGGTCTCTGTGCGATCTCAAAACCCAGAAATAACGAGTTAAAATTCTGGGCTCCACCTCTCTCTCCATCCTTAACAGTTAACAAAGGGCTCAGAAGATGAAGATGGGAAAAGATATATCCAGGCCTTTTCTGTGGGTAAAAGCAGAGATAAAGAGACAAAGGCAAGGAGGCTGACATTTGAGGGTGGATGCTCTGTGGGTCCTCAAGTTACTCTCTGACGCTGTTAAGCACATGGTTGCCTGCCCTTTTGTTCATCCCTGAGCACAAGACAATCCGTGAGCCTTCAAGGTTTTATTCTTTTTTTAACCCACTGAGTCTGTGTAGGTAGACAGATTTCTGTGCAAAAGATGCTTGAAAACCTCGTGAGGAAAAAAAAAACTACACAAAGTACACGGGGCTAAACAGAGGGATTTCCCCAATGTCAGGAGTTTGGCTTAACCCAGCACAAAACAATAGGGGGAGGATTCCTGGGACGCATGGCCTCTGCCTGGCTGGATCCTGTCTACGGGGTTTCCTAGTGCAGGAGCTGAACAAATACATTCACTAAGATTTTCATGTTCTTGGATCTGAGCAAGTCTGCTTTGTAAGCACACGCATGTGCGCGCAGTAAAGTGCGGGCACTTCTCCCTGAGTGAGGCAGGACTGAGCACAGCTAGGGCCAGGACAGAACACCAGAATCTGCCACTTTGCCAACGCCAGCTCAGCTCCAAGACAGCAGAGATAGGGCCCCCGATATACTCCCTGCCAGTGTATACGTGTAGTTCCAAAGGCAGTGACCAGGGGACGGCCACATTGGCAAGGACAGCCAGAGGAACTACTTCACCTAATCTGTGGTCCTGGATCCTCATGAGACTTAGAAGATCTAACATTGTATTTGGCAGACATCTGGGAAGACTGAGCAGGATGCAGGCAGATGAAAGCCACGAGGATCTGGGAAGCAGTAGATGTGCAGTAGCATTCAAACCCTCTGGCAGCTGAGCCTTGGGCTCAGAGCTACCCGTTATCAGATCCTGGTCTCGAGAAGGTGCTGTTCCATGAACTTCCAGGAAAGCCGCTCACAGCTCTCAAAGGAACGTGGGAGACACTAGCTGGTCCTCAAAGCAAAATTTCTTCCTGTTTCTGTTGTTCTTGCCTCTACCTTGATCTCACAGTTCTTCCTGAATCTTCCTTTGTTACATTGTTTATTCTTGTTCAAAGTTTACACCTCTGGGCCGCAGGGTGAAACAGCCCTTTTAATGCTCAGCCCTGGACCCTTCCAGGCTTCCAGGCTGCACCTGTGAGCAGGAAACAGGCTGGTCCACAGCCTCACTAATGATGATGGATCAAAACGTAACAAAACGTATTTGATAGCCATACCTGTTGCCCCTGTCAGCCATTAAGCCAGAGAAGGGGGATTCCCCATTACCCAAAGAGGTGAGGGTGCAGGCAAGTTCTCCTTAGACACGGGTGAGAATGTGCATCTCTGTAGCTCCTTAGACTTAAGGGGAATAAAAACAGGAAAAAGGAGCCACAGAGTGGAACCGACACCTGAATGGCAACAGGCAGACGACAGCTAGCAAACTAGACAGAAAACTGCTAAAGCAGCCATGGGAAGAACATGAGAAGCAAAGAGTCTTGGTTTTGTCTCTTCTTGCTGTGACACAAGCAGCCTAAGGGAGAAAGGGGTTTTGTTTTTTCTTCACTTTACATCCCAATCCCAGCCCTCTCCTCTCTTCCCAGTACCCCCTCACATACCCCTCCTCCCAAACTCCCTCCCTTTCTCCTCTGAGAAGGGGGAGACCCCTGCCCCATACCAACCCACTCTGGCGCATCAAGTTACTGCAGGACTGGATGCATCCTCTCCCACTGAGGTCTGACAAGGTAGCCCACTTAGGAGAACAGGATTCACTGGCCGCCAACACTCCAGTTGTTGGGGGACTGGCATGAAGACCAAGCTGGCTGCACTTCTGCTTCATATGTGCAGGGGCCCGTATGGTCCAGCCAATGTATGGTCTTTGATTGATGTTTCAGTTTCTGGGATCCCCCAAGGGTCCAGGTTAGTTGACTCTGTTAGCCTTCTTGTGGAGTCCCTATCTCTTAGGGACCCCAATCCTTCCCCCAACTCTTCCACAAGACTTCCCTAGCTCCATCCAATGTTTGGCTGTGGGTCTCTGCATCTATTTCCGTCAGCAACTGGAGCCTCTCAGTTATGCCAGGCTCCTGTCTGCAAGCATGATAGAGTATCATTAATAGTGTCAGGGATTGGTTCTTGCCCATAGGATGGGTCTCAGGTTGGGCCAGTCATTGGTTAGCCTGTTCCCTCAGTCTCTGCTCCATCTTTGTCTTTACACTTCTTGTAGGCAGGACAGATTTGGGGTGGTATGTTTTGTGGTGGGCTGGTGTCCTTATTGCTCCACTGGGAGTCCTGCCTAGCTACAGGAGATGGTCGCTTCCGGCTCCACATCCACCACTGCTAAGGGTCTCTTTTAGATTCCTGCAGCCTCCCCCCAGGTTCTGGCATGTCCCGGAGATGCTTCCCACACACCCCCACTGATTTCTGTTTATAAGCCTAGCCCTTTCCTGCTTCCCTATACCTGAACCCTTCCCTGTTCCCCTCCCCATCCCTCCTCCCAGCCAGTACCTTCCTTCATCTACCTGATGTCTTTATTTTATTCCCTTGGGCCTTCCTTTTATTTGCTTTTTTGGGTCTGTGGTCAGTAGCACAGTTATCCTGCACTTTACAGCTAACAACCACTCATAAGTGAGTACGTACATGCGTGTCTTTCTGGGTTGGGTGACCTCACTCAGGGTGACGCTATCTAGTTCAATCCATTTGCCTGCAAAACTCATGATGTCTTTGATTTTAATAAAAGGGTTTATTTTAGCTCACAGTTCCCAGATACAGTCCCTCATGATGGGAAAGGCACAGGTCGAACCAGGCTGCTGGTCCACCCCAGTCAGAGCAGTGGGAGATGCACACTAGAGATTAGCTCCCTTCTCCTTTTTACTCAGTGCATGGAATAGTTCATCGGAGCGTGCTGGGCCTTCCATGTCCTCCTGTTCTAGGCTCCCGTGAGTCATTCTGCTCCCACCTGAACCGAGTGGCTGTCTTGTATATTTTTTTTTAGCCTGAGTCCTTCCTGCTCACTCTCTTCAGAGCGGGAGGTGGTCTCAACCTCCCCTTTCCTCAGCCACTTTCAGGCACTGTCCTGGGCTTTTTGCTTCCTCCGTGGGTCCCATCTTTAGCTCCCCAACCATGTTCCACTCTTGATAAACAAAAGCCACAAGATCAGGTGCAGTACCTACTTTGTCCCAAGATGAATTTTGACCATTTCTACTTAGTAGAACGCTCACTCGGCCTCCAAATTTATACAGCTGTCAAACTCTTGGGTCAGAGGCCATCAGTTCACAGATGTGACTGAAGCAGCTGGGTAATGACCCAGTAGAGCTAGCAGGACAGCGGTGAACTGGAGTCCAGAGCCCACAGGAGAAGACAATCACCCTGAGCCTGCTGTCACTGCAAGGGAACAAAGCAGGGCCCCCTGTTTCCAGAGGTTAGGCTTCTCTGAACCCTCTTGATTTTTTTTTTTAAAAGCTTGAACTAATTAAACATTAATGCTACCCCCACACCCGCAGCAGTCTGCTTATGTTTACACTTGGGTTCTGTGAATGGACTTCCTGAAGCTCCCACTCTTTCTGCCCACAGAGCTGGCCAGCCAGTGGCCGTGTGGTAGCCAAAACCTCAGACCAGCCACCCTGACCGCAAGTAGCCATCCTCCCCACAGTGCACCGCACAGACAGTTTCCACATGCCACTCCCTCCGAGAAGAGATCCAGCTCTGCTCACTCTCTGTCTGCAGGTCCCGTGGGATGGGTCTGCCGTGGAGGGTCTCTCTGGAGGCATGACCAGGTCTCCCTCCAGGAGCTGAAGTGTTCCACAGCTGCATCAGCTGACAACATTAAACTGGACCTTGTAAAGGGCCTCATCTTCCTCTAAAGAGAACCACTCACTCAAGGCCGCTCTCCTCAAACACGTACAGTCCTTATTAATGTTCTTTGATGCTGGTGAGCATGGAGGCCCGGCACCTTATTTCCCATGCTAGTGGAGCTAGAAGGAGCGCCCAGCCCAAGCTCCTTCTGGAAGCTCATGCTGCATCTGTCAGTCCTCTGTCGGGAATTCCCTTCCTTTGCTTCCTGCAGATGTTGACCCCAGCAAACAACCCAGCAATGCCCTGCAGACAGTCTCTTCAGAGCTGGTGACTGTCCCGCCATTCCCCATTCAGCCTCTTCCCACATAAAGCATCCCCTCTGCAAGTGTGAAGCCGTCTAGGACCCTCATGTCACTGCCCACCCCCCACATGGGTTATTAAGGTCTCAATCCCTTCCTGTTCTAGTTCCTCATGAAGTCATGAGGTCATCTCCCATTTGTTCTATTGGACTACTTCAGGAAGGTCTAGAGAATACATTTTCCATGGTGGGGAAGGAAAGGAAATCCTCAAGAAATAAAACCTCCCACTGGGGCTGGGAGAGGTATCAATGTTGTAAGAGCAAGGTGGCGGCTTTCCAGACAACCCCTGAAGGCTCACAACCATCTGGAGCTCGTCCCAGGAGAGCCGATGTCTACCTCCCACAGGAACCGGGCACACCTGTGGTACACAGACAGACATATATGCAGAAAAGTCTCCATCCACATAAATAAAATAAAATTTAAAAATAACGCCTCCAACTGTAACACCGTCCCCTGCATCACAGAGCACCCAAATCCATACAGGGGAACTGACCATGGCTTCATTCCTACACTCTCTAGGGATCCTTGTGCCTCCACTTCCCTAGAGCTGGATGACAAACCTGTGCTTAGGGGTTGGATATTGAATCAGGCTCTCCTGTTAGCACACGGGCCAACTGCGCTGTCGCCCCAGCCCCCACAGTAACTCATCCTCATTAACGTTTTATGTCAGTTTTAATCTGTGCCTCGAACCGCCATTCATGGCGTGCAGACGCTTGCCACGCTCTCGTTTAAGAATGCAGTGAGGCTGGGCAGTAGTGCCACACACCTTTGATCCCAGTACTCGGGAGGCAGAGGCTAGCGGATCTCTGAGTTGGAAGCCAGCCTGGACAGCCAGGGCAACAAAGAGACCCTGACTCAAAAAGAAAAGAATGCAGCTCTTTTGTTTGTTTTCTGTTACTTTGCTAGGCATATTAATTGTGTGGAATTTTTACTTCCCTTACCCAGAACTACCCATTGAATCAGGCCGCTTAAGGGAAAGAACTGTGTCATACATGTCCCCAGTGATAAGCAGAAAGTGTGTATATAAGTTTTCACAATCTTGCTGTAATCAGCTGGGTTCTCTTGCATGGCCAATGAGAAAAATGGTAGCATCATTTTTTATGACTTCTTGCAGGAGGATAGAGGAAGGGATGGAATTAGCTGTATCCAAAAATCTAACAAGGCAAACTTCAAAGATCTCTTACACTGTTTAACAGCCAAGAATTCCAGCATGGCCCTGAGTTTACCAAGTTCACCAAGCTCTGAGAAACTCTTGTACACTGTCCTCTGGGCATGATGAGTCAGGAAATGAAATAAGAATGCTTGCAGGGTATCTATGACTTATCATCAAGTGGCTGAACAGAAAGTCCTCAATTCCAGTGCCAAGAAGCTCTTTGATGATGTTTCCAGCAATGCTGTGGTGCTCTATAGACCAGGGCTCTCAGAAAGTCTACCCAACAAAGGACCTTTCAACGCCCTTCCCATCAACATATCACACCCAGCAAGAATCTAGTGACAGGGTCACTGTCTCATAGGACAAGAAGATGTCTATTCATTGAGAGAGCGTGACAGATGTTTAGTAGAAAACAGGAAGGCATGAAGAAACAGCTTGACTGCAGGTAGTACAAAAACCTGAGAAGCTAAGGATCATGGGAAGGATCAAACATGCTTTTCGTCGAAGCCTCGCAGCTTTGAAACAGGAATGATACAAGCAGATTAATGATTTTGAAATTTAACAAATGAACTACCCAGCTATTTTGTACTTTGTAAAGATTCAAAGGACTCCCCTGTTTAAAAACTACCTTTGCTGGTGGGGAGAAGCACTTTACTGTGCTAACCATCCCTGCTACTCCTCCTGCTGCATTAAGGCCTAAACAACATTGAGACAGCAGCTTTAGCTGAAGCCCATGTCAGGCATGTGTCCAAGGTTTATAGAGAAGGCCCCTGGAGGGCCACATAGGTGGGCTGGAAGATTCCACTAGGGTGAGTTCAGCCAAGTCAAATCTCCATGATGGGAGCTGTCAGGGTCCCTGTGAGTCTTCAGAATGGCTCCAAATGAGCGACTACTGTGTCTCTCACTCCTCCTTCAGGGTTTCCTTCTTTCCTGGGATTGTAGTTGCCTTTTCCTGCTCAGTTGAGAGGCTGAGGGGGTGAATTTTTCAGTTTATGATAATTCATGAAGGATTTAGGATTCTCTTTCTATTAACTATTTTCTTGCTGTGGTGATAAAATACTCAACAAGTCACCTCAGGAAAGGAAAGAAGGATTTCTTTTAGCTCACAGTGTGAAAGTTCAACCACTATGGCAGGGGAGGTTTGGT
Organism: Mastomys natalensis; assembly: GCA_021653895.1. Classification (NCBI taxonomy): domain Eukaryota; kingdom Metazoa; phylum Chordata; class Mammalia; order Rodentia; family Muridae; genus Mastomys; species Mastomys natalensis. The sequence goes on from JAJTUV010002462.1 coordinate 139,842, forward strand.
GCTGACAGTGGCTCCAGCCGTGACACTGGTCACATCTCATCCTGTCAGTGTGCACAGGGATGACTGCTGGGTCTCAGCTCACAGGACCCCACCATGGGGTTAGCACCAGTCCATCTAGGGTGGGTCTTCCCTTGTCAGTTAAACCCCTTGGAAAAAACACCCTCGAGGCACATCAGACATTGTCCTGGTGATTCTACATCTATGGGATGCAGGCAAAGAAAGTATGTTCTCTTGCGGAACAGAGAGCAAATCTTCT
>JAJTUV010002463.1:0-141635 GCA_021653895.1 Mastomys natalensis
TTGTTAGTGGCCTGTAGACTCACTCCCAACTACCCCCTTGAGGGGTAAAAACAAAATAAAACAATTCTCCCTAGGCTGGCCCCATTGAAGTCAGAACTAAAGTAGAGGGGCTGGCAGCCTCCCTGAGACTAAAACAGCTTGGAGAGACTAAAGCTACCTTTCTTTTGTTTTCCTTTTTTTTTGTTTTTTTGAGACAGGGTTTCTCTGTATAGCCCTGACTGTCCTGGAACTCACTCTGTAGACTAACCTAGCCTTGAACTCAGAAATCTGCCTGCCTTTGCTTCCCAAGTGCTGGGATTAAAGGCGTGCACCACCACTGCCCAGTTTAGAGCTACCTTTCTAAGGATGGGAAATTTATTCAGGTAATGTTTGGGAATTCACAGGTGCCACTTTAGGATAAGAATTAGAAAGTAGAAATCTTAGCCTGGCGGTGGTGGTGCACACCTTTAATCCCAGCACTTGGGAGGCAGAGGCAGGCGGATTTCTGAGTTCGAGGCCAGCCTGGTCTACAGAGTGAGTTCCAGGACAGCCAGGGCTACACAGAGAAGCCCTGTCTCGAAAAACCAAAAAAAAAAAAAAAAAAAAAAAAAAAAAAAAAAAAAAAAAAAAAGACGAAGGTAGAAATCTCACTTCTCTGTTGCACCTTTCTCTACTGCCTAACTGATGTGACTGCCTCTCTGTCACTGCATTTCTGCTGAATGGAGCCCCAAGCACTAGTCACATGCTAACTATTTGGTATCATCAGACACAACTTCCCCATTCAAGAGCAGTAGTCATCTCTGACTATAATTGTGATTCTCCAGTTACCTCAATACTTTAAAAGGATGCAGCAGCATGCAAAAGAATTTCATTTCAGCTTTCAGTATGGGCCCGAGCACTGAGCAGATCTGGGGTGGCAACTCTGCACCCAATCTCACAGAACTCAGAGGAAGCGGGCCTCCCAGGAGCTCTAACCTGGGCAGTATCTTAGGTAAGGTTCCTTCCTGTCTGCACCAGAGCACTGAGCAGATCTTGGGCCCCAACTCTAATCCCAGTAGTAACACCCACCACACACAGTTCTGAAACCACCAAGATAATAGGAAAGACAGGCTCCAGTCAGAGACAGGGCAGGTAGCACTAAGGAGATCCAGATGGCAAAAGGCAAGTGCAAGAACATAAGCATCAGCAACCCAGGGTACTTGGCATCATTAGAACCTAGTTCTCCCACACTAGAAAGTCCTGAATTCCCCATATCACCAGGAAAGCAAGATTCAGATTTAAAAATACTTCTGATGATGATGATAGAGGACTTTAAGAAGGACATAAATAACACTCTCAAAGAATTTGAGGAGAACTCAGGTAAACAGATAGAAGCCCTTAAAGAGGAAAACACAAAAATCCCTTAAAGAATTACAAGAGAACACAACCAAACAGGTGAAGAAATTGAACAAATCCATCCAGGACATAAAAACGGAAGTAGACACAATAAAAAAATTACAAAGGGAGACTACCCTGGAGATAGAAAACCTAGGAAAAAAATCAGGAGTCATAGATGCAAGCATCACCAACAGAATACAAGAGATAGAAGAGAGAATCTCAGGTGCAGAAGATACCATAGAAAATATTGATACAACTGTCAAAGAAAACACAAAAAGCAAAAAGTTCTTAACATAAAACATCCAGGAAATCCAGGACACAACGAGAAGACCAAACCTAAGGATAATAGGTATAGATGAGATTGAAGATTCCCAACTTAAAGGGCCAATAAATATCTTCAAAAAATTATAGAAGAAATTACTGTGATTAGTGTAACATGTAGAACTGGAAAGATGAGTTTGATTAATAAAAGGATGAACTGCTAATGTGAAATTTTCAGCTGTTGTTTATTCATTTCATAATACCTTAAGATCTATAAAGCATTTTTGAAGCAGCCAGTATAACTGAATTTTTATTTTACTTATTGATTTAGTGAAAAATGTTAATCAGAGATTCCTTGAGTCTCTCCATCTGTTTTCTAGGGACCTTTGTTTCCCCTGTCTTCTGTTTCCTCCCTTTCCCTTGCCTTCTGCTTAACACTAGCATGTTGTCAGGGCTGTGAAGCCTCTGCCTCTGCCTGTCCTCTCCCTTATATGCATAATAAAAGCCTTAATCCCTTAGTAGCAAAAAAAAAAAAAAAAAAAAAAGAAAAAAAAGAAAACTTCCCTAACCTAAAGAAAGAAATGGCCATAAACATACAAGAAGCCTACAGAACGGCCAAATAGACTAGGCCAGAAAAGAAATACCTCCCGTCACATAATAATCAAAACACCAAATGCACAAAACAAAGAAAGAATACTAAATGCAGTAAGGGAAAAAGGCCAAGTAACATATAAAGGCAGACCTATCAGAATTACACCAGACTTCTCACCAGATACTGTAAAAGCGAGAAGATCCTGGACAGATGTCATACATACCATAAGAGAACACAAATGCCAGCCCAGGCTACAATACCCAGCAAAATTTTCAATTACTACAGATGAAGAAACCAAGATATTCCATGACAAATCCAAATTTACACAATATCTTTCCACAAACCCAGCATTACAAAGGATAATAGCGGGAAAGCTCCAATATAAGGCAGGAAATTATACCCTAGAAAGAACAAGAAAATAATCCTCTTCCAACAAATCACAAAGAAGATAGCACACAAAGATAATTCCACCTTTAATAACAAAAATAACAGGAAGCAACAATCACACTCTTCCTCAATATCTCTTAACATCAATGGACTCAATTCCCCAATAAAAAGACATAGGCTAACAGACTGAATACGTAAACAGGACCCAGCATTTTGCTGCATACAGGAAACCCATTTCAGTGACAAAGACAGACACTACCTTAGAGTTAAAGGTTGGAAAACAATTTCTCAAGCAAATGGTCCTAAGAAACAAACTGGGGTAGCCATTCTAAAACCTCCAGCCAGAGAACACAAAGGGAGGGACTCATGACTCCACCTGTACAGGTAGTTGAGGGTGGCCTTGTCAGGCATTAGTGGAAGTGGAGGGCCTTGGTGCCTGAAAGTTTGGATTCCCTAGTGTTGGGGAATTTGAGAGCAGGGAGGCTGGAATGGGAGGATGGTGGGAGCACACCCTCATAGAAACTCCCAGAATTATATGGATTAGACATGACAGAGGCAAGCTGCCAGAAGACTAGATTCCAGAACTCAAACAAAAAATTATCTTGATACTAAAATTTGTTTTGAGAATTGTATATTGCAGAATACAGAGCCTTGGTGTAGCTACTCATCAAGCAAGCTGAGCAGACCTACTCAAACCTCTGATGTCCTGGAATTTCAGTTGGATGTAGTGAAGACACAGATGTCAGAGGCTTATCAATTTACTCTTCCCCCTGCCCCTCTTCTAATATCTCAACTCCCGCAATCAGTTTGAAGAAGTTAATGAAGAGTCAGTGCCCCTATTCCCTGGGCTTGGGGACTGAGGTGGTTAATATTGGGTTATCTTTCTAGAGAAAAGTAATGGTTTTGTTGGAACAGGGAGGAATAGCTAGGATTTATTGCATAGCCATAACCTATTGGTAGAAATCTGTATAATTGTTATTAAGCTGAAGTTATAATTTCTTTTTCTTTATTATTTTTTTATCTTTTAATTTTTTTCTTGAGCATTTTCAGAAGTTCAAATATATAATTAGATCTCTTCATGGTTTCTGGACAGTGGTATGGCAAAGCGTCATGGGAACAGTGTATGATCACTGACAGCTGTGTGTAACCTGTGGCACAAGGGCAATATGTAGGCACATGTAGCTAAGAAAAGCTAAGAATTCAGTCCAACATAAAATTGCAAAGTTACTTAACATACTTTTTATGTATTTAGAAAAAAAGTTGCAGCTCTTGAACAAGAACTGTGTAAACAATAACATCACAATGTCAAAAGTTTGGGTATGCATTGTATAGGTAAGAGATGATCACCGAGTGATGCTTAGGAGTCAGAGGGTAAGAGATAGGACCTATTATCAAGATGTAATCTTCAAGCTTAGCGGTGGTGAAACTTGCCTTTAATCCCAGCACTTGGGAGGCAGAGGCAAGGAGATCTCTAAGTTTGAGGCCAGCCTGCTCTACAGAATGAATTCCAGGACAGCCAGGGCTACACAGAAAAATGCTGTCCCAAAAACAAAAACCAAACCAAAAAAAAAAAAAAAAAAGATACAATGTTCTATTTTATGCCTTTCCAAAAGCTTAAAAAGGAATGACTTAAGTATATTAAATTTTTTACCTAAAGGCATACAAGTAACATACATGCTGGGTGATGGTGGCACTTTCCCTTAAACTCAACACCATGGAGGCAGAGACATGATTCTAGGACCAACAGGATTACATCTGCAAACCCTGTCTTGAAAAAACTAAAACCAAAACCAAAAATAAATAAATAAATACATAAATAAATAAATAAAAAGTTCCTTTAAGAACTTTCAGAGGGCACAACAGGTCTCTTACCTTTGTTCCCTCATGTTCTCTGCCTGCCTGGCAAGCCTGTTATTTAAAGACATAGAAGTAATGCTGGGTTATGGTGGCACTTGCCTTTAAACTCAAACTTTAGAGACAGAGACAGGGTTTCAGGATAACCAGGGTTACATCTGGAAACCCTGTCTTGAAAAACCAAACCCAAACAAACAAAGAAACAAACAAACAAAAAAGTTCCTTTAAGAACTTTCAGAGGCCTCAACACGTTTTCCACTCATCTTTGCTCCCCCATGTTCTCTGCCTGCCTGGCAAGCCTGTCTGACTCTCCAATGCCTCTGCCAGTCTCTTCCTGGCTTTCTTTACCATCCAGGTCTGTCTCACAATGTCTGAAGTTCTTACTTCTTGTATGAAGTAAGATGGTGACAGATGAAGAGGCAATGGCTGTGCTACCCCTCAACTGGAGAAAGATGATGACACCTGAAGATCTACTTGCTCAGTGTTTTCCATGCACAGGGCTTGGACAGAGGTAACTTCTCCAGGACTGAGCTGATCCTCAACACTGCTTTGGTCAATGGCTTCATCCTGCATTCCCAGTGCAATTCTTTTTACAGGGTTTGTAAGCTTCAGTGGACATGATAGATTCCCTTTACTGTCTCCAACTTGATGTTTCTGCAATCTGTTCAATGCACAGAGCTGCTGGGGTTTCTTCAGCTTAGCTTCATCTCTACTGTAGCTGGTTTTATTCTCAGGGTGTGAAGTTATTATGGTCACAGGTTGTGGGAAGATAATGCTTGTCAACCTCACAGGATCTCTGGGAGTAACACCAGATCTGTGTCTGGCCTTTATCTTGATCAGGACAAGCAGGGTCTCTCTTCTCTTCTGTAATTTGTAGGATAACATACTTCTCGTGAGTCTTCCTATCAAAGGCTGGCTTAAATCTGAGCTTCCTGAAGGCCCCTCCATGGTTGGAGAGTTTGTCCACCATGGCTCCGCCGCAGAGATGCAGACAAGTCTTGAGTTGCTAGAAATGGCAGTGTCTGTCTCACCTAATCTTGCTTACTCAGGACCAATCAGCTTAAAGGTTGGCTGATAATAATTTGCTTTGGGAGCCAACTGCTTCCCTTCTTGCCCTTTCCGAAGTTACAATTTCTTAAATGGTACAAAATTTACTTTGATTTCAAACTTAAGGTTTTCATTGGTACGAGTTTCTTATTGATATAGAAGTGAGACTAATATTGTTACTCTCATAGGCATTGTGCCTATATAACACATTTAGGAATACAAGGCTTAGACCCAGTCCTTCTTTAACTTTTTTTAACTGATTTGAGATGGTTAGCCTGTGAGTTAAGGGCTCTGAGTTTATTGTTAGGGTGTTTTCTAGATTTTATTTAGAAATAGCTGAGAGGAGTTAACAGACAACAGTCCAGATTGCCTTACATGGATAGTTGGTTTTCAAAACATCAGAAGTCCACAGAGTTGACGTTACAAACATTTCTGTATTAATGTTCATTTTGATTAGAAAACTGTCTGCTCCTGACAGCTTCCTGTCTTGGATTCTAAGAAGAAATTGAACATTTTTGGAGTTATTCCAGTTGTTGACAGCCACTAGGCAAGAACTGCTTCTTTTCATCTACAGACAAATTACTGTCCAGAAAAGGACACACTTGTGGAATAGTCGAGTGATTATATCTGCCAAGACAGAGTAAGTAATCAGCCCTTAATAATTCTGCATCACTAGGTCTGTCAGATGATCCTGGGCCAGAAGGCTGAAGATTGGATGCTCCAACGTTTTGTAGTATAGGGACTGTCCAGGTGTTCAGTGGTCTCTATAACTTGGCTAAGTTTTAGAAGCTATGCTTTGTGCTTTCCATAATTTCAGTTAATTCAGTCATTCTGGATTTCTGACGGGGTTGAAGACTTATAGTCTCATAGCTAATCCCAGCTATTTACTTTGGGAGAAAAGATTTGCGAGGATGGTTTTCAGCTGACATTCATTGTTAAGCCAAGAAAAAAGCCAGGTTCAGAACTAAGTCTTTTAGTTAGGAGAGATGACAGAGGTTCTGGTTAGTCAACAAAGTGTTGGATTGGGTATCAGGTCTATCTTGTATCTTACTGATACAAATTGGTATAGTTATGCTCTAATCATATTTTGAGTGAAAAGTTTCATTTTAACAGGAAGGGTGATATGTAGGAGGAGCTAAGGTGGGAGGAGTAAGGAGAGGAGGAGTAAGGGGAGGAGGAGGAGAAGGAGGAGCTAGGAGATGAGAGAGAGAGGGGGGAGGGTGAGACATGGAGGCAGATGTTCGGGTGTCTCCGCCAGTCAAAGATAGTTGGTATATCTAGGTTGGGTATTGGGTTACACTGCTTATTGTATGCGCATCTTGTTATTGAGCATTACCAAACTTATAAAGCCTTTGATTAACATTAAATAAAAAAGGATGAGTAGAGAGGGTGATGGAATACATGTGACAGTAAATTAGATGAGGAAACTAGCTGGAGGAAGAAAGGGAAGGGGCAGAGGGAAACAAATCAGAACACTAATGACACATGTATGAGGATGCTGTAATAAAACCCAGTACTTTGTATGTTAACTTAAAATACTAATAAAGAAAAAAAAAGCAAGAAGGAGGAGGAGGGATAGGACAGGGGTTTTCTGGGGGAGGGATGGGGAAAGGGGATGACATCTGAAATGTAAATAAATAAAATATCCAATAAAAATAGGAAAAAAATTCATTTCATTAAAAAAAGTTTAGAAAGGTCTTCAGGAGGTGATGAGTTTATTTTGTCTTGTCTGGATAGAGGTTTGATTGCTCTTGAATGTTCTGGGGTGGAGACTAGGAGAAAGCACAGGGTGTGGAGATCTACTTAATGCTGTCATCTCCCTTATCCTCATCCTCACCGTCGACAGACAGAGCAGCATATTTGCTTGTAGAACTGAACTTGGAGGCTGGATTCTTCTCAGATTTCTTTGGCTCAGGTGCAGATCTGGAGTCTTGATCTTTTTTTGCTATCCTTCCTATCCAACTCCTTCCAGTGGTCTCTGTTCCCTCCATCCCCGGGACCATGGCTTGAGTTTCCAGTTTGGCCTTTTGTGGCACTCACCCCATCAGCTTCATTTTCATCTTTTCTTGATGGTCCTTCCTTAGAGGGCTAAGCTGCAGCTATTTTCTCTCCACCATTTTCAGGGGATGGCTGCTCTGTGTCTGAGCTCTGAGATCGAGCTGGAAAGTTAGAGCTGAGCTTCACCCACGCATTCTCCTTTGGTGGGAGGGGCTGGCGTTACCTTTAGAGGCTGGTCAGGTTTAGGAGGGTTAGAAGTTGGAGAGTGACAATCTTCTTCTTTATTGAGGGTTTCATTTTCTAGAGACTTCTGACTCTCTCTCCTTCGTGTATTTCTACCAGATGTGGCCGAGGTCCCTGTCTACAATGACTCACTTTCTGTCCTCGACTGTTCCCTTTCCTGAGTTTCTTCACTTTGTCAACTTGAGTGTCTTCTCCCAGAGCAGACGTCCAGTTTTGGCTCATTCAGCTGACTCTACAATTTCTCCTCATTATCTTTTAATTCTAGTTTTATTTTTAAACTAGTTTGTTCCATAGTATAACATCACATATAGTGGCTAGTTTTAATTCTAGGAAAGATTGTTCTTCAGTAGTAGGTTTTTGTACATATTGTTTGTCCTATTGGTAGTGCAACAGATTTCAATTTGGGTAGGAAGATGAATAGTCACATTGCAGGAGAAATTAGATAACAATAGGACATCATTTTGAACTTTACCCACAGCTTTTCCTGTGCATCAAATATTAGTGATGTGTAGCAAGAAGGGGTCAGACTTGTGAGAAATCAAGATTTTCTAACCAGATTTTATTGCACATTTCACAGAAAGGAAAATGGGACTCCCGTGTGGGGAGTCATTTATCTACGTACTTCTCACTGAGAGCATGAGCATTGCTCAGAATTTGCCCAGGCTTAGCTAACTGTACTATGAGATACCTTGAATATTTGCTTAATTGAGAGAATGAAGGCTCTTAAAGTACAGTGCCTTAGGTTACAGTTTCATCTATTATTTTCCATAATTGAAGTTTTCCATAAACTTTCCATAGGTCATTACTGCTAGCCTCTACACTGACAAATGTTGGCAGTTTCCCCTTAGCCACTTCAGATTCTGTCTGTACTAAAGTTGTCAACAACTGTTGTAAGTTAAAAGTGCAGACTTTTTTCACCTCTGAGCTTGAACTTATCTCAGGTTTTTAATCCATTCTTTGAGTTAATCATTTTAAAACAGTATTCTTTATTCTCTCAGGGTTAATTACTCTCTATGTCCTGTCTGTGAACATGAGTCTTTTCTTTTAAATAATGTCTTTATTTGCAATAAATTTAGCTTGTCCTATAATTTGCATACTTCCAGTAGGGTTCTTTTGGCTGTAGCATTTGGCCAGTTTTGGTGAATGTTACTATTGGAGACTGTTTGCTTTTGTGCAATTGTAATTAAAAAGAATCAACCCCAAATTTTTGGGTGTCAATAAGGTAGAAGATATTCTAAAGTAAGCAGGAGTCCAATCGTAACTACAGAGTTTCCCAAATCCTTTGAGGTTTGATAATAAGTTTCATACATCTGGAATTTAAGTTGGCAAGTTATTCCTATGATACACATAGATAGTTCCTATACACTGATATTACCTGTCACATTTGTAGGGCAGTTGGTCATATTTTAAATGAGTCTAGGGTCACAGGACACAATCCAAAATATTTTGGCAAAGCAAAAAAAAAAAAATCACTTCTGAAGAAGGATTTATAGCCATGTCAAATCATGCAGAAAACACCCACTACGGGTCTGGTTGGGCTTTATTCCTAATGTAAAGGGGTCCCTTCCATCTTTGAGTAGTCAGAACTTGGCTTCATACTCATACATAATTGGCTAATTTACAATGGTGCGGCTGATGAGCAAAGTTCAATTTTTTTATGAGAGAATACAACCTTGAGCACATATTTTGATTTTAAAAGTGTTGACTTGTGGGGGAAATTGAACTTCTTTCAAGTGGCTTCACACTTTTTCAAAAATGAAGTTTTGTCTTAACCTTTTGATAGAAGAGACAATATATTTTGTTCACATTTGCCACAAATTTTCCCCATCTTTCACAATACATGTCAGTAAATATTTTCTCTGCTTGGATTTGTACATTTCCTTTCCTGTGGTAAGAAAAAGACTATTTACTACATTTTTTATGTGTGTTTTCATTAATGTTTTATTTGTTTTTGACAATGTTATACTTTAGACAATGTTTCTGATAATAATCCTGTTCCCCACTCCTGTTTCTCCAGAGTCCCCAGAGTGTATGCTTCTTTTTTTTCTTTTTGATTTTTTATTGGATATTTTATTTACATTTCAGAAGGTATCTCCTTTCCCTATTTTTTCCCCAACAAGGAACCCCCTATCCCATCCCCTCTCCTCCTGCTTCTATGAGGATGTGCCCCGACTCACCCAACCATCCACTCCCACCTCCCCACCCTCGATTTTCCCCACACTGGAACATCTAGCCTTCACAGGACCAAGGACCTCCTCTCCTACCTATGCCCCAAAAGACCATCCTCCTCTGCATATACAGCTGGAGGCATGGGTCCCTCCCTATGTGCTCCCAGGCTGGTGGTTTAAACCCTGGGAGCTCTGGTTGGTTGGTATTGTTGCTCTCCCCACAGGGCTGCAACCCTTTCAGCTACTTCAGTCTTCTCTCTAACTCCTCCATTGGGAACCCCATCAGTACAATGGTTAGCTGTGAGCGTCTGCCTCTGTGTATGTCAGGTTCTGGCAGATCTCTAAGGACACAGCTATATCAGGCTCCTGTCAGCATGCACTTCTTGGCATCAACAACAGTGTTTGCATTTGGTGACTGCACATGGGATGGATACCCAGGTGGAACAGACTCTAGACGACCCCTCCTTCAGTTTCTGCTCAACATTTTGTCTCCATATTTGCTCCCATGAGTATTTTGTTACTCCTTCTAAAAAGGACCGAAGCACCCACACTTGGTCTTTCTCCTTCCTGAGCTTTAGGTTGTCTGTGAGTTCTATCTAGGGTACTGCTAGCTTTTGGGCTAATATTCACTTATCATTGAGTGAATACCATGTGTGTTCTTTTGTGATTGGGTTACTTCACTCAGGATATTTTCTAGTTCCATGCATCCATCCATCCATCCATTTTGTTTTTGTTTTTTTGTTTTTTTGAGACAGGGTTTCTCTGTGTAGCCCTGGCTGTCCTGGAACTCACTCTGTAGACCAGGCTGGCCTTGAACTCAGAAATCCGCCTGCCTCTGCCTCCCAAGTGCTGGGATTAAAGGTGTGCACAACCACTGCCCGGCTGTTCCATCCATTTTTTAATAGGGTTATTTGATTGTCTGGAGTCTAATTTCTTGAGTTCTTTGTATATATTGGATATTAGCCCTCTATCAGATGTAAGATTGATAAAGATCTCTTCCTAGTCTGTTGGTTGCCATTTTGTCCTATTGACAGTGTCCTTTGCCTTACAGAAGCTTTGCAATTTTATGAGGTCCCATTTGTCAATTGTTGATCTTAGAGCATAAGCCATTGGTGTTATATGCTCAGGAACTTTTCCCATATGTCCAAGTATTTGATGCTCTTCCCTACCTTCTCTTCTATTAGTATCAGTGTATCTGGTTTTATGAGGAGATCCTTGATCCACTTGGACTTGAGCTTTGTACAAGGAGATAACAATGAATTGATTTGCATTCTTTACATGCTGACCTCCAGTTGAACCAGCACCATTTGTTGAAAATACTGTTCTTATTTCACTGGATGGTTTTAGCTCCTTTGTCAAAGATCAAGTGAACATAGGTGTGTGGGTTCATTTCTGGGTCTTCAATTCTATTCCAATGATCTTCCTGCCTGTCTATGTACCAATATCATGTAGGTTTTATCACTATAGCTCTGTAGTACAGCTTGAGGTCAGGGATGGTGATTCCTCCAGAAGTTCTTTTATCGTTGAGAATAGTTTTCACTATCCTGGGTTTTTGTTATTCCAAATGAATTTGCAAATTGCTCTTTCTATCTCTGTGAAGAATTTAGTTAGAATTTTGATGGGGCTTGCATTGAATCTGTAGGTTGCTTTCTGCAAGATGGCCATTTTTACTATATTAATCTTTCCAATCCATGAGCATGGGAGATATTTCCATCTTCTGAGATCTGCTTTGATTTCTTTCTTCAGAGACTTCAAGTTCTTTTTTTTTTTTCGAGACAGGGTTTCTCTGTATAGCCCTGGCTGTCCTGGAACTCACTCTGTAGACCAGGCTGGCCTCGAACTCAGAAATCCGCCTGCCTCTGCCTCCCAAGTGCTGGGATTAAAGGCGTGCGCCACCACCGCCCGGCCGAGACTTCAAGTTCTTGTCATACAGATCTTTCACCTGCTTGGCTAGATTCATACCGAGGTATTTTATATTATTTGTGACTATTGTGAAGGGTGTCATTTCCCTAATTTCTTTTTCAGCCTGTTTATCTTTCATGTAGAGGAAGGCTACTGATTTGTTTGAGTTGATTTTATAACCCTGTCACTTTGCTGAAGTTGTTTATCAGGTTTAGGAGTTCTCTGGTGGAAGTTTTGGGACACTTAAGTACACGATCAAATCATCTGCAGATAGTGAAATTTTGACTTTTTCTTTTCCTATTTGTATTCTTTTGACCTACTTTTGTTGTCTAATTGCTCTGGCTAGGAGTTGTAGTAGTATATTGAATAGGTAGGGTAAGAGTGGGCAGCCTTGTCTATTCCCTGATTTTAGTGGGATTGCTTCAACTTTCTCTCCATTTAGTTTGATGTTGGCTACTGGCTTGCTGTACATTGCTTTTAATATGTTTAGGTATGGACTTTGAATTCCTGATCTTTCCAAGACTTTTACCATGAAGGGATGTTGAATTTTGCCAAATGCTTTCTCAGCATCTAGTGATATGATCATGTGGTTTTTTTCTTGGTGTTTGTTTACATAGTGGATTATGCTGATGGATTTCCATATATTGAACCATCCTTCCATTCCTGGGATATAGACTACTTGATCATGATGGATGATTTTTTTTATGTGTTCTTGGATTCTGTTTGTGAAGTTTTTATTGAGCATTTTTGCATTGATATTGATAAGGGAGACTGGTCTGAAGTTCTCTTTCTTTGTTGGGTCTTTGCATGATTTAGGTTTGAATGTAATTGTGGTTTCATAGAACAAATTATGTTATGTTCCTTCTGTTTCTATTTTGTGGAATAGTTTGAAGAAATTGATATTAGGTCTTCCTTGAAGGTCTGATAGAATTCTGCACTAAAACCACCTGGTCCTGGGCTTTTTTTTTTTTTTTTTTTGGTGGGAAGACTTTCAATGACTGCTGCTATTTCTTTAGGGGTTATGGGACTGTTTAGATGGTTTATCTGCTCCTGATTTAACTTTGGTACCTGGTATCTGTCTAGAAAATTGTCCATTTCATCCAGATTTTTCAGTTTTGTTGAATATAGACCTTTGTAGTAGGATCTGATGGTTTTTTGAATTTCCTCAGTTTTTGTTGTTATGTCTCCCTTTTCAGTTTTGATTTTATTAATTTACATACTGACTCTGTGCCCTCTGGTTAATCTGTCTAAGGGTTTATCTATCTTGTTGATTTTCTCAAAGAACCAACTTCTGGTTTTGTTGATATTTTGTATAGTTCTTTCTGTTTCTCCTTGGTTGATTTTAGCCCTGAGTTTGATTATTTCCTGACGCCTACTCCTCTTGGGTGTATTTGCTTCTTTTTGTTCTAGCGCTTTCAGGTGTACTGTCAAGCTGCTAGTGTATGATCTCTTCAATTTCTTTTTGTAGGCACTTAGAGCTATGAGTTTTTTCTCTTAGCACTGCTTTCATTGTGTCCCTCAAGTTTTGGTATGGTCTGCCTTCATTTTCATTAAATTCTGAAAAGTCTGTAATTTCTTTATTTCTTCCTTGACCAAGTTATCATTGAGTAAAGCGTTGTTCAGTTTCTACATGTATGTGAGCTTTCCATTGTTTTTGTTATTATTGAAAACCAGCCTTAATCCATAGTGATCTGATAGGATGCAAGGGGTTATTTCAATGTTTTTGTATCTGTTGAGGACTGTTTTGTAATCTGTTACATGGTCTATCTTGGAGAAGGTACCATGAGATGCTGGGAATTTAGGATGAAATGTTCTATAGATATCTATTAAATCCATTTGGTTCATAACTCCTGTTAGTTTCACTGTGTCTCTGTTTAGTTTATGTTTCCATGATCTGTGAATTTCTGAGAGTGGGGTTTGAAGTCTCCACTATTATTGTGTGAGGTACAATTTGTTCTTTGAGCTTTAGTAAAGTTTCTTTTATGGATGTGGGTGCCCTTGCATTTGGAGCATAGATATTCAGAATTGAGAGTTCATCTTGGTAGATTTTTCCTTTGACGAGTATGAAGTGTCCTTCATCATCTTTTTTGATTACTTTTGGTTGAAAGTCAATTTTATTTGAAATAGAATGGCTAATCCAGCTTGTTTCTTGGGACCATTTTCTTTGAAAATTGTTTCCCAGCATTTTCCTCGAGGTAGTGCCAGTCTTTGTCACTGAGGTGCATTTCTTGTATGCAGCAAAATTCAGGGTCCTGTTTACATTTCTAGTCTAGTAGTCTATTTCTTTGTATTGGTGAATTGAGTCCTTTGATGTTAAGAGATACTAAGGAAAAAATGATTGTTGCTTCCTGATATTTTTATTATTAGGGGTGGAATTATGTTTGCATAGCTATCTTCTTTTGGGTTTGTTGGAAGGTTACTTTCTTGCTTTGTGTAGGTTGTAGTTTCCCTCCTTGTGTTGGAGTTTTCCATCTATTATCCTTTATAGGACTGGATTTGTGGGAAGATATTGTGTAAATTTGGTTTTGTCATGGAATATCTTGGTTTCTCCATCTGTATATGATGAGAAGTCTGATGTAATTCTATTCGGTTTGCCGTTATATGTTACTTGACCCTTTTCCCTTACTGCTTTTAGTATTTTTCTTTGTTTTGTGCATTTGATGTTCTGATTATTATGTGACAGGAGGAATTTCTTTTCTGGTCTAGTCTGTTTAGAGTTCTGTAGGCTTCTTGTATGTTTATGGGCAGTGGTTTTTCTTCTGCTCTGAGTACAGTGGTTCCTCTAAGATGGCTCAGGATATGGTGTCTTCACAGGAGCAGACCAGCTAGGAGTTGGCCTCAGCAACGAGGACCAAGCAGAGGAGTCTTCAGGGAGTTGTATTCTGGATGGTGGGGTTTTGGTGTACATCCCCTTTTTTTATTTTATGAAGATATTGTTTTAAAGTTCCATAAGCCTGTTCCACAATACCTTGTACTTGATGATTATTAGAATCCCAGTAATATGGTTAATATTAAATTAATTGACAAAACGTCTCAAATGCTTGACTGCAATAGCCAGTTCCATTATCTGTCTTAATCTGATTTGGAACAGCCAGCATAGAAAAAACATGAAAGCAATAACTAATTACACATTTAGGTGCTTCTCCTGTTAAAGCAGTTGCAACTAGAAAGCCTGAGAGGTGTCAATAGTCACATATACATATTTTAATTATCCAAAATCAGCAATATGAATAACATCCATTTGCTATAATTGATTAGGTATGAGTCTTCATGGATTAACACCATTATGTTGTACAGGTAGAAACTGAAGACACTCAGGACAAGTCTTTACAATTTGATGTGCACATTCTCTAGAAATAGCAAATTGTTGTCTAAAGCTATTACTGTTTTGATGATGTAAAGAATGAGATTGTTTGACTAACTGTTCCTGTCTAAGGCCTATAATCTGCCTGGTATACAAATCTGCTGTTTCATTGCCCTAAGAAGTCCAAGCAATCCAGTATGAGCTCTTAAATGTCCTATAAAGTTAAGAACAGTGCATTCTCTTAAACTGAGTTATATTTGCATAAGTTTTTGCAAAATTGGAGAATTAGCAGTATCTAAAAAGGAAACACTTTCAAGTAATTGTAAGACATGAGCTATATATTGGCTATGAGTATACAAATTAAAAGCTTGATTTTTTTCACCGTTTTTTAAAAATTTGATATTTTATTTATTTATATTTCAGATGTTATTCCCTTTCCCCATTCCACTCAGACACCTTCTATCTGATCCCCGCTCCTCCTGCTTCTATGAGAGTGTGCCCCCATCTGATCCCCACTCCTGCCTCCCCAAACTTACATTTTCCCACACTGGGGCATCCAGCCTTCAAGAGACCAAGGGCCTCCTCTCCAACAGATACCCGACAAGGCCATACCTCCCTTACATATATGACTGAAGCCATTGGTCTCTCCATATGTGTTCCAAGCCTGGCTGTTTAGACCCTGGGAGCTCTGGTTGGTTGGTACTGTCACTCTCCCCATGGGGCTGCAAACTCCTTCAGCTCCTTCATTTCTATTTCTAACTCCTCAATTGGGGACCTTGTGATCAGTTCAATGGTTGGCTGCTAGCATCTGCCTCTGAATATGTCAGACTCTGGCTGAGCCTCTCAGGAGACAGCTATATCAGGCTCCTGTCAGTATGCTTCCTGGCATCTACAGCAGTGTCTGCATTTGGTGACAGCACATGGACTGGATCCCCATGGGGGGAAGTCTTCTTCAGTCTCTGTTACACACTTTGTCTCAGTATTTCCTCCCTTGAGTATTTTGTTACTCATTCTAAGAAGGCCTGGAGCACTTCCACTTTGGTCTTCCTTCTTCATGAGCTTCATGTGGTCTGTTAGTTGTATTTTGCGTACTTTGAGCTTTTGGGCTAATATATACTTATCAGTGAGTGCATTCAATGTGTGTTCTTCTGTGATTGGGTTACCTCACTCTGAGTTCCATCCATTTGTCTAAAAAATCTCATGAATTCATTGTTTTTAATATCTGTATCACACCATTGTCTAAATGTACCACATGTTCTATATCCACTCCTCTATTGAAGCTGTTCTTTCCAGCTTCTGGCTATTATTATTATTATTATTATTATTATTATTATTATTTTTGGTTTTTCGAGTCAGGGTTTCTCTGTGTAGCCTTGGCTGTCCTGGAACTCACTCTGTAGACCAGGCTGGCCTCGAACTCAGGAATCCGCCTGCCTCTGCCTCCCAAGTGCTGGGATTAAAGGCGTGCGCCACCACCGCCTGGCGCTTCTGGCTATTATAAATATGGCTGCTATGAACATAGTGGAGCATATGTTCTTGCTATATGTTGGAGTATCTTCTGGGTATATACCCAGGAGTGATATAGCTGGGTCCTCAGGTAATACTGTTTCTAATTTTCTGAGGAACTGCCAGACTGATTTCCAATGTGTTTTTACAAGCTTGCAATCCACCAACAATGGTTGAGTGTTCCTCCTTCTCTACAAACTTCCCAGCACCCATTAACACCTGAATCTTTGATCTTAGCCATTTTGACTGGTGTGAGGTAGAATCTTAGGGTTGTTTTGATTTGCATTTCCCTAATGAGGATGTTGATCATTTCTTTAGTTGCTTTTTGACCATTCAGGTTTCCTCAGTTGCAATTTCTTTGTTTAGCTCTGTACCCTTTTAAAAATAGGGTTATTTGATTGTCTGGAGTTTAATTTCTTGAGTATATATTTGTATATATTGCATATTAGCCCTCTATTGGATATAGGATTGGTAAAGGTCTTTTCCCAATCTGTTGGTTGCTGATTTGTCCTATTGACAGTGTCTTTTGCCTTACAAAAGCTTTGCAATTTTATGAGGTCCCATTTGTCAATTGGTGATATTAGAGCATAAGCCATTGGTGTTATATGCTCAGGAACTTTCCCTGTGCCATGTGCTCAAGGGTCTTCCTCACCTTCTCTTCTATTAGTTTCAGTGTATCTGGTTTTATGCGGAGGTCTTTTATCCACCTGGACTTGAGCTTTGTACAAGGAGATAAGAATGGATCGATTTTCATTCTTCTACTTGCTTACCTCCAGTTGAACCAGCTTTTTACCAGTATATCATTTGTTGAAAATGCTGTCCTTTTTCCACTGCATGATTTTAGCTCCTTTGTCAAAGATCAAGTGACCATAGGTGTGTGGGTTCATTTCTGGGTCTTCCATTCTATTCCATTGGTCTTCCTGCTTGTCTCTCTACCAATATCATGCCTTTTTTTTTTTTTTTTCTTTTATCACTATAGCTCTGTAGTACAGTTTGAGGTCAGGGATGATGATTCCTCCAGATGTTCTTTCATTCTTGAGAATAGTTCTTGTTATCCTGTGTTTTTTTGTTATTACAAATGAATTTGCAAATTTCTCTTCCTAACTCTATGAAGAATTGAGTTAGAATTTTGATGGGCATTGCATTAAATCTGTAGATTGTTTTTGGCAAGATGGCCATTTTTATTATATTAATCCTTCCAATCCATGAGCATGGGAGATGTTTCCATCTTCTGAGAGCTTCTTTGATTTCTTTCTTCAGAGACTTGAAATTCTTGTCATACAGATCTTTCACTTGCTTGGTTAGATTCATACCAAGGTATTTTATACTATTTGTGACTATTGTGAAGGGTGTCATTTCCCTAATTTCTTTCTCAGCCTGTTTATCCTTTGAGTAGAGGAAGGCTACTGATTTGTTTGAGTTGATTTTATATCCAGCCACTTTGCTGAAGTTGTTTATCAAGTTTAAGAGTTCTCTAGTGGATGTTTTGGGGTCACTTAATATACTATCATATCATAAGTATACTATCATCTGCAAATAGTGGAATTTTGACTTCTTCCTTTTCTATTGATAACCTTTTGACTTCCTTTTGTTGTCTAATTGCTCTGGCTAGGATTTCTAGTACATTGAGTAGGTAGGGAGATGCTGGGCACCCCTGTGTAGTTCTTGATTTTAGTGGGATTGCTTCAAATTTCTCTCCATTTAGTTTGATGTTGGTTACTTGCAGGACCATGAAAAGGATAGCTTGGTTTTTGGTAGAGCACTGGGTAGAAATGGTCGGAGACCCTGCGAGGGATTGCATACATTTCTCCACACTCCCAGACTCCAGGCTCCTGATATTCGGTCTAAGATCTCCAGTGATCAGCACCTTTCAATCACATAGGGCAATGCCCCTTCCAGCCCCTCCACATGGTAGAGGGCATGACTATAGGCCTCAGCCTCAAGAGATTTCTGTATTAATGAGATACCTGAAGGTCAGAGGGTGCAGCCAATTAAGTATTCCTTCCCAGACCCTCTTCCCTCTTCCCTCCATATTTAACACAGGTCTGCCCAAGTTTCGGGGGCGGGGGAGGGTGGTCAGCCAGATTCATCTACTTTCTGCCATGACAATCAATCCTTTAAAACCATGGACTTCCTTGTGTCTCTGGGGCTCCGCTCTGGGGAACTGTGGAGAAGGTCTTTGACTACTGAGCCACTGTTTAATCTCCTGCCAGAAGACTTCTCTATGTTCCAGTCATGGAGTCCTACCAACTCAAGCTAGCCAGCCTTTTTCTAGCCAAGTGACTGCTGGTAACAAAGAGTCTCTACCCACAATGCTCTGTCAGGATTTTTCTCCCCCTTGTTCCTCTTGACTGTGGGCCAGTCCAGCCGTAAGCCCACGTCTCTGTTCTTCTGTGGCTCTCAGTGGCATCTAGGGGCCCAAAGATGGAGACCACCAGCCTCCAGGTCAGCGTTCGACCCGGAGACCCTCCCTCAGAAGCCCTGCCCCTGAGAGACCTCAGATTGAGGTTTCCCCATGCTCGGGCAGAGCCCAGCAGTGTCTGCTTGGCTCTGTGTGGAGTGAACTCAGTAAGATTCCTGCGCTTCCACTCCCTGGAGCCTTGGGATCCACAACCCCACCCAACAGGACCCATGCTCATCACCACACTCGAGCTAACAACCCCACAGCTACTGGTTTGCTGTATATTGCTTTTACTATGTTTACGTATGGGCCTTGAACTCCTGATCTTTCCAGGACTTTTACCATGAAGGGATGTTGAATTTTGTCAAATCCTTTCTAAGCATATAGTGAGATGATCATGTGTTTTTTTGTTTGCATTTATTTATATAATGGATTACATTAATGGATTTCTCTTTATGGAACCATCTTGCATTCCTGGGATATAAACTACTTGATCATGATAAATGATTGCTTTGATGTGTTCTTGGATTCGGTTTGTGATAATTTATTGAGTATTTTTGCATTGATATTCATAAGAGAGATTGGTCTGAAGTTTATTTGTTTTTTTTTTTGTTTGTTTTTTTTTTTTGTTTTGTTGGGTCTTTGTGTGGTTTAGGTATGAGTGTAATTGTGACTTCATAGAACAAATTGGGTAGTGTTCTTTCTGTTTCTATTTTGTGGAATAGTTTGAAGAGAATTGGTATTAGGTCTTCCTTGAAGGCCTGATAGAATTCTGCACTAAAATCATCTGGTACTGGGCTTTTTGGTGGGAAGAGTTTTAATGATATTTTGCATTTTCTTTGACCATTTTGTCAATGTTTTCTATGGCATCTTCTGCCCCTGAGAGTCTTTCTTCTATTTCCTGTATTCTTTTGGTGATGCTTGCATCTATGACATCTGATCTCTTTCCTAGGTTTTCTATCTCCAGGGTAGTCTCCCTTTGTGATTTCTTTACTGTTTCTATTTCCATTTTTAGTTCCTGGATGGTTTTGTTCAATTCCTTCACCTGTTTCATTGTGTTTTCTTACAATCCTTTAAGGGATTTTTTTGTGTGTCCTCTTTAATGGCTTCTACCTGTTTACCTGTGTTCTCCTGCATTTCTTTAAGAGAGTTATTTATGTCCTTCTTAAAGTCCTCTATCATCATCATAAGAAGTGATTTTAAATCATAATCTTGTTTTTCTGGTATCACGGGGTATCCAGGACTTGCTAAGGTGAGAGAACTGGGTTCTGGTGATGCCAAGTAACCTTAGTTTCTGTTGCTTCTGTTCTTGTACTTGCTTTTTGCCATTTTGTTATCTCTAGTGTTACCTGCACTTCCTGTCTCTGAGTATAGCCTGTCTCTCCTGTTATCTTGGTTGTGTCAGATCGCCTCAGAGTTCAGCTTCTCTGTGATTCTGTGATCCTGGGATCCTGGTGTAAGAGCTTCTGGGAGTCAGGCTGCCTCTGGGATCTTGAAATCCTGGTGTGACTTAGCTCCTGAGATCCTGCGATCTTATGATCCTATGTTTCTTGGTGTTTTAGAGCTCCTGGGAGTTCAGCTTCCTCTGGATGTTGTGGATTTGGGTGCAGAGCTGGTGCCCAAGGTCTGATCAGGGCACAAGCACAGCCTGGATGCATTTCCTCTGATTCCTAAATGTTGTTTAAAAACTCTTTGCAAGTCTTTGTTTCTAAGAGTATTCTTTTACAGTGGTGGCTTCAGGTATGACATTGTGCATATGAGACATCATAGTTCACTGCTGCTTTTTCTTCCTTCTTTTATGAGGTAGGTTTCTTACCCCCTTTAAAGTCTTCTTATACTTGCAGTAGCTTAAACACTGTGTGTACACTGCGAGTGACATTGTTGAAATTCTACATGCAAATCTTTCTGTTTTTAAAGTATACTTCCTTCTGTTGCTCTCTTGTCTTTTTCTGATGTGCTCAGATCTTTTACCATTTTCTTTATGCCACTATCTTTGGCATTTTTAAAGCATTGTCTGATTGTAATAAATTACCTTAGTTTTTCTTTATCTGAGAATGTTTTCATGTATTATTCATCCTGGAATTTTTCTTGGCAACATTCTTTGTTGACACGTTGTGTCTATAAGCATCTGAGGACATTGTTCTCCATACTTGTGGTTTTTGTGACTTAAAAAGAGTTGGAATGATTTTTTCTCTAAGACTGTTTCTCTCTGTTACGAGACACTTTCAAGGTGCTTTTCTGTTTTTAGTTTTGTTAAGTTTTATTCAAATGAGTCTTGCAGTGGGTTTCTTTGGATTTAGGTGGTGTAGAGTCTTCTCAGTTTTTTGAATATGTGGAATTATGTAAATGGTTATGTTTAAAATGGTGGCACCCAATCTGGCTTGTTGTTACAGGGCCACCATCTTCCTGCCTAGGCAAGGCTGCTCAACTCAGACCGCCAGCTCAGGCTGGCCAGAAGCACCGGCCCTAGCACTCACGAGATGACAGCATGGGAGATGGCTCTGCCAATCTACCACGCTGTCTCCACAAAACTTGGCTGAACTCCTGGCCATCACACTAACCATGCGGTACCTGGTTAGAAATGAGACTTTAATTCTTAAGGATTACTTAAAGGCTTTATATATTTAGAAATGCACAACTAACAAATTGCCCACACAATTAGAGATGTTTCCCAATATCTAACCTTAAGATATAAATCATTACCCAGGACTGTCTTGGACCAGTGGTTTTCCATGTCTCCTACATTTCTCTCTTCTCCTCACTCATCCTCTTCCTCTCCTCTTCCTTCTCCTTCTGACTCCTCACTCCACCTACCTATCATATAGCCCAATTGCTGAGCTTTATACAAATGTAATGGGAAGATATCCCACGACAGAATTATATCTATTAATGTGTCTATTGGTCTGGTAAATTTTTAGCTATTATTCCTATCGTGTTTTCCCCTCTCCTTCTTTTTAAGGTTCTTAGTAAGTAGCCCACATTGGCCTTGAATTTATTTTTCAAGACAGGGTTACTCTGTGTAGCTCTGGTTGTTCTGGAACTTGCTCTGTAGACTAGACTGGCCTCTAACTCAAGTATCCACCTGCCTCTGCCTCCAAAATGCATGGGATTAAAGGTGTCCAGCACCGTACCTGGCCTCAAACTCTTAATGTTTCTACTTAGTCTCACAAAATGGATTCACACTTGTAGATAAATGCCTTGCTCTCCAACTGTTATCTTTCTGGGGGCAGTCTGATTCAATTCCTTCTCTCCTGGTATCCCACATATGTTTTAAATCTGTTTTTAAATGTTCAATTTGTATTTATCTCTGTTCAGCCTGGATATTCTTTATTTTTCTATATCATCTCCTTTGTTCTATCAATTCTATTGATAATCCCACCATTACATTTTCTAATGTTTTAATTTTAAAATATAGTTTTATAGAAAAGTATGATAGCAGCATAGAGGGCTACCACATGTCTTTGTTATTGACCCTGTACAGTGGTGCATTTTTCTTCATTAATTTATCAATGATTGTATATTGTTAAAAGTCCATACTTTATATAGAATTCCTGAACTTTTACTGAATCTTCTTTATCATCATTATTCTAGAGTCCTATCCATGATAAAAAAGATCTTTAATTGTTAAGTATATTTTGGCATCCTTTGGTTAAGAATTTTTAAAAAACATGTTTAGCTCTTCCTTTTTGATGAACTTTAGAGTTTTGATTTATACTCTCATATTGTATATAATGTCAAGTAATAGAAATTTGGCCATTTTTTATTTATGATTATGGGATCACAAGATTATGGCAGAAATGTAATAGAAGAAAATTGTCATTTTTTTTATCACACCAATGAAAGGGTATGCATTATCAATACATTATTACCATAAGCTATTATTGGCATAATTTATTTCTTTAAGATAATGTTTTGCTATGTTCCCTATATAGTCCTTGAAGTTGTAATTCTCTTGCTTGTGCTTGGCATGAGACTTGTCTGACTGTGACTTGGATGAAATAAACAGTGTTTATAATTTGTGTCTATGGAAAGCTGTTAGTTCCCCTCTTTTTGTATTGGCTTTGGAAGAGTCATTATGTGCAGCCTATACTTACAATGTGGGGGGTTACATAAATTGTTTAAAATTCTTTATGAGAGATTGATTGTCCTTCCTCTCTGACTCACTTTGTATCTCCCCAAGTCCAATACTATGTTATTTCTTTTTTGCTCAAATTTAAGGTTTGGCTGTTGGAAACTCTTTCAACTGGTTCTGTATCCTTTTGGTATGCCCTGGCAGGAATGGGTATTTTTACAGCACTTTCTTAGTTCCCAGCACCTGGCTTATCTTGTATATGCTCTTGGCTTATCTTGTAAATTTTCTGGACCAGTCCTAAAATCAGCCATGTCACTGCAGAGCTCTGCTTTCTTTCATTGCAGGAAGATGTTAAAAATAAAGACTTATGCTCAGAGCTGTTAGGGCATTGCTTATAGTCCTTTTCAACTGACAGAGCAAGCAAATTAATGTGTGTGTTAATCTGTACATATATACACATCATAAATCTTTTTGCATGTATCCATATGTATGTATATAAAGCCCTGGCTCATTCATGCTGATGTCTCAAATCCCAATCCATCACCATTTGGACCATTCTAGTCTTGCTTGCCTGTGAACTTTCAACTGTGGAAAACCTGTCTCTCTCCAGCTGCCATCCATTAGTTTTTTCATGAATTTATTCTCACCCAGGTTTGTGAGATATTTTCACACATAGAGTTAGATCCTTTTGCTGTAGGCTAATTTTTTATATTGGGATTTTCCTCAAATTCTCTGTGACTTAAAAAAAGAAAAACTTGCATACACTCAAAGGGCTACCCTCCAAGTAGAATGGTGAACGATTTTCTGAATGGAACAATGTTAGATATGGACACTGAAGAATTAGAGTGGACACTGGCAGAGAGCTTTATGTCACTCTGCATTTACTCCTTTGTTACATTGTGAACTCATTTCCCAGATTTTCTGATTGTTATTGCTGTGCTATCTTTTTCCTTTTTAAAAAAATTGGATATTTTATTTATTTACATTTCAGATGCTATCCCTTTCCCCATTTCCCTACCCCAGACACCCCTATCCCATCTCCCCTCCTCCTGCTTCTGTGAGGGTGTGCCAGCACCCACCTACCCACTCCCACCTCCCCACCTTGAATTCTCCCACACTGGGGCATTGGACCAAGGACCTCCTCTCCCACCTCTGCCCAACAAGGCCATCTTTTCTTACATATACAGCTGGAGCCATGGGTCCCTCCCTGTGTTCTCCCAGGCTGGTGATTTAGACCCTGGGTGCTCTGGTTGGTTGGTATTGTTGCTCCCCCCATAGGGCCACAAACCCCTTCAGCTCCTTCAGTCTTCTCTCCAACTCCTTCAGTAGGAACTCCTTGATCAGTTCAGTGGTTAGCTGTGAGGATCCTCCTCTGTATATGTCAGGCTCTGGTAGACCTCTAAGGAAACAGTTATATCAGGCTCCTGTCAGCATGCACTTCCTGGCATTCACAACAGCATCTACCTTTAGTGATTGCATATGGGATGACTACCCAGGTGAGGCAATCTTCTGATGGCCCCTCCTTCAGTTTCTGTTCCACACTTTGTCTCCATATTTGCTCCCATGAGTATTTTGTTACTTCTAAGAAGGACTGAAGCACCCATGGTTTGGTCTTCCTTCTTCATGAGTTTCATGTGGTCTGTGAGTTGAATCTTGGGTACTTCGAGCTTTTGGGATATTATCCACTTATCAGTGAGTGTATACCATGCGTGTTCTTTTGTGATTGGGTTACCTCACTCAGGATGATATTTTCTAGTTCCTTCCATTTGCCTAAGAATTTCTCAAATTCATTGTTTTTAATAGCTGAATAATACTCCATTGTGTAAATGTACCACATGTTCTCTATCCATTCCTCTGTTGAAGGACACCTGGGTTCTTCCCAGCTTCTGGCTATTATAAATAAGGCTTCTATGAACAGTGGAACATGTGTCCTTGTTATATGTTGGAGCATCTTTTGGGTATATGCCAAGGAGTGGTATAGCTGAGTCCTCAGGTAATAATATGTCCAATTTTCTGAGGAACCCTCAAAGTGATTTCCAGAGTGGTTGTATCAGCTTGCAATTCCCCTAACAATGGAGGAATGTTCCTCTTTCACCACCTCCTTGCTAGCATCTGTTATCACCTGAGTTTTTGATCTTTGTTATTCTGACTGGTGTGAGGTGGAATCTCAGGGTTGTTTTGATTTGCATTTCCCTGATGACTAAGAATGTTGAACATTTCTTTAGGTGTTTCTCTGCCATTTGAGTTCCCTCAGTTGATAATTCTTTGTTTAGCTTTGTATACCATTTTTAAATAGGGGCTATGATACTTCTTACAAGTGTATTTATGCAGAAACACATTTCTGAATGCTGGAGTAGTCAGGTAATATGTTTTGGCCAATGGTGGATGGGATGAATTAATATCTACCATTTCTAGACAGAAATGGATACTGGAATTGATTTTTTATTCTTGGCCACAACATTGGGTGCAATTTAGGTAGTGATTCTGTGTTTACCTCATTTGTATCTAGGTGCTCAAAGAAAGAAGACATACAATAAGGCTACAGCTGGACTGATTAACATATGATGGTTATGGAAAGCCAATAGGATTTGTATCATTAGTTATTGCATTAAATCCAGTTACACACCCCACACTACACACACACCACACTTACACACTCACACACTATCTCTGTATTTCTATCCTGCATGTTATGCTGTGAGCTATGAGTTGAAATCATTTACATTCAAATCTCTTACTGGTTCATTTGGGTTTAGTGAATGTGAGGTACCTTTGGCTTACTGGAGTAGGAATGAACAAAAACCCAGAGTACTCAGTTTCTTGTGTTTTCATTGCAGGGTATGGGCCAGAAATGAGTGTGTTCTACCCAAAAGGATATACATTCAGCAATCTGGCCATGCCCGTTCTGTATTTTGTTTTGTAAGAGGGGAAGCACATTATTTTTTATTCTGCCAAATAATGTCTTTAAGCTTTCCCAATTTATAAATCCTTATAACTCCTAGAGTCATTTGGATTTCATCTACAAAATACCCAAGATAACTAGTTTAGAAACGATTCAGTTTGGGAGACTTGGTTCATAGTTGCTTGATTATGATTATTTGGACCTGTGGGGGTCCAGTAAGAAGAAACAGAAGAGAAAGGCTAGTCTCCTCATAGTGGCTAGAATATGAAAGGAGACAGATAAAGGAATTAAGATCTTGATATCTCTTCCAAAAGCATATTCTTGGTGAACTTACTGCCTCCCACTGGGCCCCATCTCCTAAAGGACCTGTTAGTATCTACACTTCTTTATCAGGTTTATTTCTCTACTAATTAAAGAATTAAAAAGCATTAGGTTTCCAAACTGACCACTGTCTATAACCAGGGTAAGATCCCAGTGGTAGGACCGGGACACCAAGCCAGCCACAAAACCTTCAACCCACAACCTGCCCTGTCAGAAAGATGGCAATGATGGCAAAGGAGCAATGATGGCTCAGAGCTTGAGGAAGTCGCCAAGCAATGACTGGGTTAACTTGAGGTTCAGGCCACAAGAGGGAATCTATGCCCAGCACTGCCTGGATGGCCAGGGGCCAGAAGCTGGATAGCTCAGAGACCTAGGGCAGGACCAAATACAACTGACAAAAAAAAGTCAATGAAAATGATTCTTGATCAGAGCCTAACCCAATCATCATCGGAGAGGCTTCCTGCAGAAACTGATGGGAGCAGATGCAGAGACCCACATCCAACTTTAGGTGAAGCTTCAGGAGCCCTAAAGAATAGGGAAGGAAGGATTATAGGAGCTAGAGTGTCAAGGACTCCAGGAGAACATGGCCACAGAATCAACAGGCAGGGCTCATAGGGGCTCACACTGAAAAAGCAACCATAGAGCCTGCATGGATATGTCCTAGGCCTTCTGCATACATGCTGTGGTGGTTTAGCTTAGAGTTTTTGGGGGGATCTCCTAACAGTGGGAGTGTTTCTGCCTCTTTTGCCTGCTTATGGGATCCTTGCCTAGTTCAGCCTTGATATGAAGGTTTGTGCTTAGTTTTGTTTTGTTCTTGTTATACTATATTCAGTTGATATCCCTGGGAGGCTTACTCTTTTCTGGAGAGAAATGGAGGAAAGAGGGGAAGTGTGTGAGGGAAACTGTGGGGGAGGGAAGCCTGTGGTTGGGATTTACGGTATGAGAGATGACTAAAAAGAAAAAGAAAAAAACAACAAAAGAATTAAAAGGCAGAAAAAAAAATCCCTGAAATATTATAGGTAGCAGCAGGGAAATTCTTGAACATAACAGATGGAATCAGCAGGTGAAGAAAGGTTATTATTAGGGTAAGAACCCTACATACAGTTGACACACAAAAGAAAAGCCCTTTACAAAGCAGAAGAGGTGAAGCCTGATCTCTTCCTTAGGTTTTAAGGGTCTTTGAGGGGGCATCTACCATCTTAGGGTTGGTCAGTTTGAGTGAAAACAAGGATGGTGATATGTCCATAAGTTCGTGGTAAACACATTGTAGTCTGGACATCTGCATTAGTCCTACTGCCTACTCCAACAGGCCTTTGAAGCTGCCAGGCTTTTGACTCAGCTCAGAGCAAGCCAGGCATCATGGAAGTTTGCCATATTTATTATCTAGTTATGGCTCCTGTTCCATATGACTGCCTATCAGGGGATCTAACTACTTCTAGTCTCTCAGATACCATCTCCAAGTAGCACTGTAGGCTGGAGACCAATTCTTTGACACATAAACACTTGGCAAGTACAAAGTATCCAAGCTGTACACATAAAAACATTTAAGGACAGAAAGCATAGTATCATCTCAATATGCATAGAAAGGACATTTGATGAATTTCAACATTGCTTTATGACAAAAGTCCTGAAGAATGAATGTACCTCAGCATAATAAAGCTATGTTTGACAAGTCCATAAACTACATTATACTAAATAGAGCAAGCTGAGGTTGTTTCTTGAGACAACAATGTCCAGTCTCACCACTCTGGCACAATATAGTTTTTGAAATTTACCTACTACAATGTTGGAAGAGGAGAAAATAAAATGTATACAAACACAAACAAAGTCAGAGTTTCCTTATATGCAAATCATGTAATTCTATACTTAAAAGACCATAAACACCTCATAAGAAAACTCTTGGGCTTGATAAGTCTTTCCTTCCTTCCTTCCTTCCTTCCTTCCTTCCTTCCTTCCTTCCTTCCTTCCTCTTCCTTCTGCCCTCCTTCCCTTCCTTCCTTCTTTCCTTCCTTACTTGCTTCTTTCTTTCCTTACTTGCTTCTTTCTTCTCTCTGCATAGCCTTGATTGTCCTGGAACTCACTCTGTAGAAAGACTGGCCTGGAATTCAAAGAGATTTGCCTGTTTCTGTCTCCTGAGTGCTGGGATTAAAGATGTACACCACCATGTGTAACCTTATGAACACTTTTAATAAATCAACATACAAAATCAGTAGCTTTTCTAAGTAATGAATTTGCTAAGAAAGAAATCAGGAAAAAACTCATTTATAAAAATTTAGGGATAAACCTAACCAATGAGATGAACAACTTCTACAATGAAGATTTTAAAACACAGAAGAAAGATATGGGCCAAGAACCTGTGGCTAGACAAGTCATAGCCCTTAATGGAAGAACCTATTATTACTACTCTATTAATAGACATGGTATTAAGATAATTACTATGATGTATCCTTATATCCACAGATCAGTGCATCTCTCAAAAACTTATTAGGGAAGACTCTTATAGTGAATAGTGATTCACACAGAGATCCAAACTGGTAAATGTACAGCGAATAGAAGAATGGTTAGTCCTAAATGGGACATCTACATTATACTCCTTGTCCCTAGGCCTAGGGATCCTCATAGAAGAGGAGGAAGCAAGATTTTAAGAGATAGGCATTGTGATGGTTTGTATATGCTTGAACCAGGGAGTAGCCTATTAGGAGGTGTGGCCTTGTTGGAGTAGGTGTGTCACTGTGGGTATGGACTTTAATGGTGTAGTCCCAGCTGCCTGGAAATGAATTTTCCAGTAGCAGCCTTCAGATGAAGATGTTGAACTCTCAGCTCATGACTGCCTGGATGTTGCCATGTTCCTACCTTGGTGATAAAGAACTGAACCTCTGAACCTGTAAACCAGCCCCAATTAAATGTTGTCCTTATAAGAGTTGCCTTGGTCATGGTGTCTGTTCACAGCAGTAAAACTCTAAGATAGAAATTGGTACCAGGAGTGGGATTTTGATGTGATAGGCCTGACCATGATTTTGCTTGGAAGAATGTGGATTTGGGGACTTTGGATTTAGAAAGCAGTGGAATGCTTTAAATGGGGCTTAATGGGCAATCTAAGTAGGAATATGGAAGATTTTGTTGCTGACAGTAATTAGAATTGTGCTGACCTGGCCCAAAAGGTTTCAGAGGAGAAGAATTTCAGTATGTGGCAAAAAGACTGTTTTTGTGGTATTTTGGTGAAGAATTTGTCTCCTTTTTGCCCTTGTCTGAAGAGTCTGCCTGAGGCTAAAGTGAAGAGACTCAGATTAATTACATTTACAAAGGAGGTCTCAGAAATGCCCATCATAAACTTTGTTCTCTGGTTAAATCTTATAAAGAGCATTTTAAACAAGTGTAGCATGCTGGGAAAGGAAAAATATAAAATACATGGTTCAAGTATTAAAGGAGTACCAGGAAGTGAAATGGAGCTAAATCTGTGTTCAAGGAGATAACAAATTAAGAGAGTAGGACTTTGGGGCAAGATCTTACACAGTTATATTTACATCCAGGCATGGTAGTACATACCTATAATCCCAGGAGATAAAGCCAAGCTGATCTCTGAGTTCAAGGCCAACCTGAGACAGAGCAAGATCCAGTATGGCCTAACTTAGGCAATGAAGGAGTTAGAAAAGAGAAAGCTAGTGAAATGTAATAGAACAAGGTGGGCAGGCTCCAGTTCCTGCAAGCAGCAGAACTCAGCAGCTTCAGCCACGTGTCTCTGGCTTTATAGTCAAGAGAAGAGGGAGACTACTAGGACAATTGATGCTGGTTAGCTAGAGCTAAGCAATTAGTGGTAATTTAGAAGAGACCAGCATCACTGAGGTGAAATCTTCTGGGAAATGTTTTCTGACAGCACAAAGAAGCTGTGTTCTAGAGATAGCCAAGGTTGTACCTCATGCTGCAGCTGTACTTGGTAATGTCTGAGAGTCACCCAGGTGGTCCTGGTTTTGAAGTCATGAAAGGGTCATGAAGAGCTGCTGAGGTTTGGCACTGTGAGAGGCTATAGAAGGCCATTGGTGAAGGTGCAGCGTCAGTTGCAGTTGATAGCCCAGAACTGAAGGAGTCATGTAAAGGATTTGAGGCTTGGCACCATGAAGAGAACCTATGAGAGGCTATTGGTGAAGCCTTGTTACAGCAGAAGACCCCAGTGTATTAGAGATGCCAGTACCATGGGGTGATCACCAAGAACAGCAGTGGAGTGGATCAACCTGAGCTTAGAGTACTACAGAGGGCAGAGCTGGAGAAGTGAAGCAAGCCTTTTGGAGGAGCCCAGAAGATGATGTGTGGACCCTAGACACTGAAACAAGAAGCTGTAACATTGAAGTTACCTTGGAGACCCCAAGATTTTTGAGATGCCAGAGCCATAGGATATCTGCTGAGGAAAGTTGCTAATGGAATAGAATCATCCCAGGAGAAAGAAGTTTGTTACAGTTAACAAATATGAAAAAGGAGTTGGAGATCTGAAGGCCACTTTGACATCAAACATTGGAGCTATAGAGTTTGGAGTTTTCCTGTCTTGCTTTGGGGATTACAATTAAATGATTGGATTAATCTCATAAGAGACCTTGAACTTTTAACATTGTTGAGACTGCTATAGATTATGGAGACTCTGGAAGCTTGACTAAATGTATTTTGAATTATGCTATGTTTAGGTATGGCCCCCATAGACTCATGTTTGAAAAAGCCTATGGGGACCAGGGAGTGGAATGTGATGGTTTGTATAAGCTTAGGCCAGGGAATGGTACTATTAGGAGGCCTTGTTGGAGTAGGTGTGTCACTGTGAGTGTGGGCTTTAATATCCTAATCCCAGCTGCCTGGAAGTGAGTCTTCCAGTAACAGCCTTCAGATGAAGATGTAGGACTTTCAGCTCTGCCTGCACCATGACTGCTTGGGTGCTGCCATGTTCCCACTTTGGTGATAAAGAACTGAACCTCTGAACCTGTAAGCCAGCCTCAATTAAATGTTGTCCTTATAAGAGTTGCCTTGGTTGTGGTGTCTGTTCTCAGCAGTAAAACCCTAACTAAGACAGACATGGTAGATGACATTAACAAAACAATGTTTTATTGACATAATAGAACAGTTACATGTAGGAATCCACGGCAGTTGAGACAACATCAACAGACCTGTGTAAGCCCAAGCAGACAAAATCCCAGCATGGAGAAGAAGGTAGAATGAGAGCTTCTGCCAGCTGAACTGCTCTATTCCATAGACTTAGTTCCCCAAGATCCATTCTACAGCCTCCCTACCCTCACCCCACTGGCTGTCCTATGGCCTGTCCTCTGTCCCCATCTCCAGCAGACTTCAGCTGCTCAGGTAAAAGCCATACCAATCAGAAGTACAAGTGAGTGAGCTCCTGCCAGCAGAACTGCCAGACCCATTCTACCATAACTAACTGCTCCTTCACTCCCTGCCCATGGCTGGGGCCCCTGCCCCCAAGTCCCTAAGACTCTAGTTGCTTAGGTGCAGGCCACACCAGTCAGAAGTACAGAGCCCCAGTGCTGCACCAAAGGAGAAGAAAGTTGCTAGAAGCCAAGTCCCCAACATGGTCAGAGACTTCTCCGTAGTTCAGAGGTCAAGCAGGCCACTAGAAACCTAGACTACAAAGCCCAGAAGACTAAGATGGAAACAAAGACCAAGGAATTTAGATGTAACACACACACACACACACACACACACACACACACACACACACACACACACACACAGAGAGACAGACAGACATGCATATAGAAAATAAAGGGGACCAGGGAGGTGAAACAAGGTTAGTAGAAGGTAGTTGTGGGAATGAATATGAGGAAGAAATAAGGACATGCATATTAGACATGTCTTAATGAAGCCCTGGCAGGCAATTGTTGTCACTCTATGTCCACTGCTTTGAAGCATACTAAATAAACTAAGCCCTCAGTACTCCCTGGGTACCCCCACAGGGCCCCAAAGACAGAGCTTAGCTTTGTCTTCTTCTCGGTGGAAAGTCACAGAAATGCAAACCCTCACATTTCTATAAGGGAAGCAGTTTGCCTGCCCAGTGAGCTCCAGAAGTCTTGGCAGCAGAGAGAACGAAAAGGCTGACCTCAAAACTATTGCAGTGTCTGTAAAATGATCACCTACCGCTTGTAGTTAACCCTTCTGGAGTCATGTGTTCCCTGAGCTACCAGCCCACTCTTGGAGACCTTCTGGTCATCTTGACTGACTGCTGTTGATGACTTCAGATCATTACCTGAGGGGCCCAGATTTGTGTGCATGGGTACACAAACTCTGCATTTCCACTTGAGCCTTTGAGTTTTTTAATTACCATGTGTGCCTTAACCTTAGGACAGAGCACTGTTTTACTAAATATCTTGAGTGTCATTGGTCTTTCCTATCATTGGACTTAATAAAATCATCACCTGGCACCAAAAAAAAAAAAAAAAAAAAAAAAAAAAAATCCATTATTTTGTTTCACAATGAAACAGGGGAAAAGTCCAAACCGTAGTAGCTCCCTGAATCGGTCTAGGTACATGGTACATTTTTATAGGATGCAAGAAGTAGGTTAGAAAGAACAGATTGGAT
This sequence comes from Mastomys natalensis, assembly GCA_021653895.1. Taxonomy (NCBI): domain Eukaryota; kingdom Metazoa; phylum Chordata; class Mammalia; order Rodentia; family Muridae; genus Mastomys; species Mastomys natalensis. The sequence goes on from JAJTUV010002463.1 coordinate 32,885, forward strand.
TCTCATCAGCTCTAGTGGAAACGTCTAGAATATAGCTCCTTTCAGTGCAAGGGCAAGAGTCATCAACAGTATCCTTTTTGTGTATTAAGATATCACACTCTGAGGATATAGTGTAGCACTTACTTGTTTGGAGTAAATGCCTGACCCAAATTTGCAATCATTCTCATAATGTGCTGAGTCCAAAGAAAGAGTTGTCTCATATTCAGCACAGGAAACTAGCAATTTGGAAAGTTAATGATATACCACAGGCCACCTACCCGGAACCATACAGGGACTGTTTACAGTTGGCAAACCTTCTGAAACAGCTTCCCAGAGACTTTCTGCGGTATTCCTGGAACTTGAGAGCACAAGCAGGTCTCTGTTCGGCCTATCTTAAATGCTGTGGCATAGCTGGGCTTTTGATAAAGGTGGCCATCCTCTATTATGTGGACAAGGTCATATAGGACTCCTAAAGTCACAGACCTTCTGAATATGGGGAAAAGTCATGAAGTTGAAGTGTGAAGGGCACACAGTACTTCTGGTGCCAGCTGGCTGAGGAAGTTTGTTAGTTTTTGTGTATCCACATAAGTAAGTTTGGGGGAGTCCCAGAACCATGGAGTGGCCATTTCTTACATCTTAGTACACTAGGAAGAAAGGAGACAGGAAAGAACTAAGAATGATAAACTCTTAAAGTCTAGTCCCCTCTGACCTACTTCCTCATCTTAGTCCCACCCTCTAAAGCTTCAATAACCTCCCATGAAGTAGTTTGCTGAAGCACATTGATCTCATGACATATATTTCTGACTCAAGCCACAGTAAGTCTATAGCTTATCATTTTTATTAACAAATAAGTTGAATGAATTATACTTTTTCAAAATTATTTGTTTTATTAAGAGAGAGAGAGAGAGAGAGGAGAGAGTAGAGAGGAGAGAGAGAGAGAGTAGTTATGTATGCTAAAATAAGAGGATAGTCTCTTTTCAACATAAGGTTCTGAGGATCAAAAATCAGGTCTTCAAGTTTTTCAGAAAGTACTTATACCTACTAAAGCCACCTTGCAGGCCACAGATAAATCTTTGTTTTTTTTTAAAGTTTAAAAATTTTTATTTTGTGCATATGAGTATTTTGCCTGTATGTATACCAGGGTGCCTAGTATCTTTGGAGGCCAGACGAGGGCATTGGATCCCATGGAACTGGGTTGTGGATGATTGTGAACCACCATGTGGGTGCTGGAAACTGAACCTGAGTCATCTAGAAGAACAGTAAATGCTCTTAATTGCAACCATGACTGCATCCTGAATCATGCTTTTATGGAGAATAGTCTTGATGATGTCACAGTCCACTTGCTTAGAGCTGGGAGGCTACAGGAAAACTGACAAAGCTAGAAGCTACTGATAGATTTTATAAGACTTTGATGTACATTAGTATTTTGATAACTTTTATGGATCTCAATTTACACATTGATTTGTCAAAGGCTGTCATGTCAGCTGCAAATATAGAGCTTAATTCCTTGGAATACATGAGGTAGAAAAGAGCCTGTAACTGAGTCATAATGAATTAGCTATCCCATCAGTACATTTGAGACTATGATTTCCCTATAGAGGGGATGGGAGAATACTTTCTCCAAACACAAAAGTAAACTACAGATGAAATTTAGAGCTGGATAAAGTAGTAAAAGAAACTGTATGAGGATATTTTCATTCAGTGGAGTCATAAAGAACTTAATAAGCAACACACACACAGACACACATGCACAGACACACACACACACACACATACACGTACACACTCACTCATACACTCAGGCAAGCAAGCAAGCAAGCAAGCAAGCAAGCAAGCAAGCAAGCAAGCAAGCAAGCTTCTAAGCAAACAAGCAAGCAAACAAGCAAGCTTCTAAGCAAACAAGCAAGCAAGCAAGCAAGCTTCTAAGCAAACAAGCAAGCAAGCAGGCAAGCAAGCAAGCAAGCAAGCAAGCAAATCAAAGGAGGAAATGTTTGCCAGATCTGCCTGACAGAACGAAAACCAAATAGATACTCAGACTACTTCTCACTAGTGAGTAGCTCTGTATTTTAAGTTCAGACGCTAAATAGAGATTGGGAAATTCTGTCTGCCACTTTTATGGTTAGTATTTTGTCAACTTGACACATCTAGAGTTATCTGAGAATAGGGAACTTCAAGTGAGAAATTGCTTCCATAAGGTTGTCCATAGGCAAGTCTGTTAGGTCATCATTGTGGGTGGTGCCACCCCTGTCTGGTGGTCCTGAGTTGTGTAAGATGTAGGCTGAGCAAACCAGTAAAGAGCCTTCCTGCATGGCCTTTGCTTCAGTTCTGACTTGAGTTATTGTTCTGATTTCCCTTTATGATGGACTGTTAAGTATAAAATTGAATAAACCTTTTCCTCCTGAGGTTGTGTTTAGTCATAGTCTTTATCACAGCAATTAGAGAGTAAACCAAGACAATAGTAACACACATAATGGTCTGTGAGAAAAACTGGTCCAATAGCATTGTGAGGAGCAGTGTTGGGGAATACCATAAAGGCTAATGACCAATGAACTCCACAGAGACTTAACTCACTGAAAATGAGGCGAATGTACATAAACATTGAGAGGTATCATACTTCATTGATTACACGTGCCAAAGATCAGACAGAGATGGCATCTTGGGCTGGTGGTACGCAGGGAATATGTGCTCTCTTTTGCTATAGTTTTTATAGCACTTTGATAATGTTTGTCAGAATCTGGAAAGATGGAAAACAAACAACTTTCACCAATTTTATGTTTGAAGCACCCTTATATGCATACTAGCATATAGGAATAAGGCATATGAAGAATAAAATGTACTATTGTGTTATTACATAATAGAAATGTCCATTAAAAGGGGAATAATAAATAATTGTTGGTGTATATATACATGTCTTGTAAAATACTTTGGGCATTGAAAAATATGTGTAAGCAGGGCAGTGGTGGTGCATGCCTTTAATCCCACCACTTGAGGGGCAGAGGCAGGTGGATTTCTGAGTTCAAGTCCAGCCTGGTCTACAGAGTAAGTTCCAGGACAGCCCGGGCTACACAGAGAAACCCTGTCTTGAAAACCCTCCCCACCCCAAAAATGTGTATATTATACACTCTTTAACCAAGAGGGACGTTGAAGCAAGGGCTTAGTGAAACCACCAAACAATATCACACCATGGGTGGAAACAAAGGTTTATTCAAACTGCCAAGGCTGTCTTCTTGGAGTCAGGAGGCAGAGAGAGAAGCAAAAGGCAGTGTTAGATGAAACAGCACACTCTTGGACAAATCATGGCCAAGTCAGTGCAGGATACTTTATTAACAGAGGTGCCTCTGAGATGAGGGGAAAGAATTGAAGAAGAGTGAGACCTATGAGTTGGGGTATGTGTCTTTTATCCAGGCCATGATGCAGGTAACACATGTGCAGAAGAGTGTGTGACAGGTGCCATGGCAATGGATGTAGAAGCAATTCTGTGGCCTAGAGATACCACTGGGTCCAGGGGCTGGGTGTAAACAGTTTCTGGCTGTCCATGGATGCATTTGTTGCTAACAGGGAGGTAAAGCCTTGATAGTTTTAAAAGGACAGTTGCAATGGGAGGGAGCATGTAAATGGGGATAGCTTAGAAGTTTACAGTAGCAGGTCTGCAGGCCAGAAGAGGCTAGCTTGGGGACTTTGATATGTGTTACAGGCACATGTTAATAGAGACAGAAAACCTGGGAGCTAGTGTGGGGCTTTGATATGCGTTGTATGTGTTGATAGAGAACTAAATGCCCCATCTGCTGGAGGTAGATGGCTATAGGGACAGAAAAGGGAAGTAGTGGTTCTTCCTGACACAAAAATTCACTTCAGAAGCTTCTGAGAAATACTGATTTGTGGCTTTTGTTTACATGCTAGCAATTCTTCTGTTTATCTGGTCAGGGTCCATCTTTAGCTGAGCTGAGATTTTAATTTAAACATTTTCAGTGGCAATGTCATTTTAGGGGCCCACTTTGGATCTAGAAGTATGTGTTGTAAGACCAACAATGAATTATTGAAAATATGACAAGTACTTTATGAATACTGCTTTATATCTATATGCCTGACAGTATTGTCACATGGTTAGAGTTAATTTGTCCTGTGTTTTATATTCCATGTTTTATTTGTATCCTTGCTTGTGTGCTTTCTGGTCACTGTTAAATAGGACAAACACTCCTTAACACAAATGCTGAAAAGCTTCTATGGAATGAATTGGGTAGATATTTTGTTAGTCTTTAGGTACTTGGCAGAGACAGCTGGCCTCATCATGCTACGGAGAAGGGTTCACAATTTAAATTATGTATTGCTTATTTGTGTAACTTTCCATATGGGTAACCAAAACCATGGAAAAAGAAACTAAAGGAGACTATTTTCTGCAAATAATATATGGGAGATTCCCTAATGATTATTATTGAAATTCTTTGCATTTTCACAGGAAAAGTTATATGCAAAAGATCTGATGGAAAATAGGATGTCTTTATTCTTTGGGTGACATACCCATGAATGCATCAAAAAAGTTTCAGCTAGACATTACATTTCCTCCCAGTACATGGGAGGAAGAGACAAGAAGACCAAGAGTTCAAGATAGTCCCCATCCACATAAGGAGGTTTAGGCCATCCTGAGTCAAAGGATATCATATCTCGACCTCTCTCCTCTCAAAATAAAAACAATTCTGGAAGATTATACAACAAACTGTCCTTAACAGGAACCTGTTAAGGGGAAGAAGTGAGATGGAAGGGGACTCATCTATTATCACACATTTCTCTCTCATTTATATTTTTATTTTGTGGTAGGTTTGAGAGTAGTGTTCTCTAGAAGGAAGTGAACTCACTGCTGTCTATACACTGAAGATGTTTGTCTAGATATAAAAATAGTAGAGTGTCTTTCTGATGACTTGTTAAGAGTCGTGAGGTCAATGACTTTATCAGCAAATACTTTGGTTTTGGAGCTTGGGATTTCGGCCTCAACTGAATGTCCAGGAAAGACCTAACTTCCATTAGTCATGTCTTCTTCATCTGGTATCCTACCACAATCAGGCTTTTGCTCACACTGTCCTGGAAATGCTTTCCCCAAACTTCCTGGGTTCTGAATCAAGTAGTACTGTTCAGCTCAATGAAGCATTATCACTACCAGTCATTCTTTGCTTTGTGAAGTTCCTAAATTGTATGAAATCACACTTCTGGATTTTTCTCTTCTTTGCTACCCTTTTTCATCTTACCACAGATACTTTTCATGATTTCTATTCCTTAGACGTTTATTTTTGTTAGGGATCATCCTATGTTCTGTTCCTGTCTTATCCTATCCTATCCTACTACCCTACCCTACCTATCCTACCCTACCCTACCCTACCTCTACCCTACCTACCTCCCTACCCTACCCTACCCTACCTACCTACCCTATCCTATCCTATCCTATCCTATCCTATCCTATCCTATCCTATCCTATCCTATGTTCTCTTGAGTCTTCATGACTTTATGCAATCCCTTGGCTTAAATAAAATGTTTGTTCTTTGTTTCTAGGCCGAGATCATCTTTGTGATCCAAACCTACAAACAATCTTGAAGTGGGAGCTCCAAGTGGTAGTATCATCAACATCTTAGATTAATTGTGTTTGGAGTCTGATTAGGGTTTTTTTTTTTTTAAATCTGGATCACTCTTCCTCCTTAGGCATGATCTGCATGATGGCACCAGCTTGTCATTTTAAAGACATGGATGTTATCCTTAGTTCTTAGACTATTTTTGTATCTACTCTTTATGCTTTGGTGTTTAATAAGCTATTCTGTGTTCTTTGTTTAAAACTATTACCTCAATTGGATTCATATTTCTTGGCCAGGACAATGTCTTCCTGCCTCTAGTTTTGCTTTCTGTTAAACACATTGTATAATATCTGTTTCAATCCATTAATGGTTAACCCATTAATTAATAACTAACTTGAGGGTAAAATATTGGTGGTCTTTACTAACCAGTATTTTCTCTCTTTTCTATGCTCCTGCATTCAGAAATAACCATGACTTTCTGATGGGTTATGTTTTACTAAGTACCTGCATGTTATATCATGTTGCTACCCTTATGCAGCTTGCAGTCTAGGAGGTAAGGAAAAAGTAAGCATGAAGACATATATATAACCCAATCACAAAAGAACATACATGGTGTTCACTCATTGATTATTGGATTTTAGCCAGAAGCTTGAAATACCCAAGATTCAACTCACAGACCACATAAAGCTCATGAAGAATGACGACCAAGTAGGGGGGGCTTCAGTCCTTCTTAGAAGGAGTAACAAAATACTCAAGGGAGCAAATATGGAGACATAGTGCAGGACAGAAACTGAAGGAGGGGCTGTCTACAGACCATTCCACCTGGATATCCATCCATGTGCAGTTACCAAAGGTAGAGGTTGATGTGGATGTCAGGATGTACATGCTGACAGGAGCCTGATATAGCTGTCTTCCTAGAAGTCTGCAAGAGTCTGACATACTCAGAGGCAAATGCTCACAGCTAACTATCAAACTGATCATGGGGTTCCTAATGGAGAAGATAGAGTGAAGGCTGAAGGAGTTGAAAGGATTCGTGACACCATGAGGAAAGCAACAATACCAACCAACCAGAGCCCCCAGGGTCTAAACCACCAGCCTGGGAGCGCTTAGGGAGGAACCCATGGGTCCAGCTTTATATGCAAGGGAGCTATATATAAGTGGGAGAAGAGATCCTTGGTCCTATGAAGGCTGGGCATCGTGGTGGTGGGGATATTCGAGGGTGGAGGGGTTAGATACGGGGGAGGGTAGGTGGGGGTACACCAACGTGGAGGCAGGAGGAGGGGGGAAGGGATAGTGAGTTCCTGGGAGGGAGGGGGGTGGGGTAAGGAGAGAACATCTGAAATGTAAATAAAATTTCCAATAAAAAAAAAAAGAAACATCAACTCTGATTTAAACTATAAGAAAATTGATGACTTATTTAAAGTAACCTAGTGATTCACATAATCAAGAATCTAGACCCATCTTCTGTTCTTTACTGTCTTTGGTGATTGCTTCATTATGAGACCATAGACAAGATGAATATCATGGCTTTTAGAGATCATATATTCAGTAAGACAAATATTCAGAGTGTCATAATAGGGTTATAACAACGATTGCTAGGTCCTGTGTCCCAGTAACCCATCCTATAGGTTTCCCTTCTGTAAAGAGGTGTGTTCTTACTGACCATTTAATAGGCTAGTCACTTATTAGGACTAGATGTCTAGTTGTCAGTCACAGTGCCCATTGTAGATTGGTAGTGTTGCTATGGTTTGTATGTGAAGTACTTCTAAAAAAGGCCATTGTGATCAAGTCTTGTTCTCTGAGTTCTGTTCAGAAGTAGGGCTTTAAGGATGTGTTGGCATTATAAGCATTCAACCTTATCAATGGATTCCTAGTTTAATGACATTATTGGGCAGTGGTAGGCCCTGCATGGAAGCAGTAGATTCTGGGAAGCTTGTCTTTGGGAATATCTTTTCCCTGGGTTGCTCCTGTTAAATGCTCCTGAGGTCATGGTGCTCTTAAATACCTGAACAAAAACAAGAAGCCAGATGTCTATAAAACAAAAGTTTCAAAATAGTTTTACCTTTTTGAAGCTGTCCATTGTATTTGTCATATCATACAAATATAAGGGAATGGATATAGTCGCTGTAATAGGAAGCATTTGGAGGTTTGACAGACAGTTTAGTATTGTCATGACTTCGTGTAACTGTGATATTGTTTACCACAGACTGGATGAAAATGGTGCTGGACTCTCATAGCTTTGGTGTTGTGGGCTAGTGCAATATTGTGCGAGAGGGAAGAGGTAGATTACAATGACAAAAATAGCTATGGATAGATTCAATTTAACATATTCTTGAGGTAAGTTACGGGTTTTCTAACATAGGGCTATTAGGAAAAGGGAAAGGGAAAAGGAAAGGAAAAGGAAGAAAGTGCAACTGGGTCATGGCATTCATGAGATATGGAGACTGGAAGAGTAGATTTGAGGGAGTAAATTTGAAGCATAAATTACTATTTTCTTGGTTAGTTCATAATGGATACTAGCCGGGAGCAAAAATTTAGTCCAAGAATTAGAGTTCAGGGATGGGACAAGGACAGGAGATGCTGTGCAGATACAATCTAGACTTGGCATCTTTAGCTTCAACACTGACTGAGCTCTGCTGAACAGAGAAGGAAGGGTTCCAAGAGCCAAGTCTTGTGGCTCTTACCCATTTGGAGATGAGGAGTAGGATTATAGCATAAACATGACAGAAGGATCAAAGAGTAGTAATAGTAGTAAATAACAACAACAACAACAACAACAACAACAACAACAACAATACAATCTCCAAACATGAAAGGGAGACAAATGGAAATCCTCACTGTAGTGTATTGAGGGGAAAATGAGAGATGAGGGGTTCCACATAGTTTGTCAGGGATCTCCCAAGGAAGCAACACAGGTATAAGTAGTGCATGAAGACAGGTCCTTGGTCAGGAGCAACTCATAGGATTGCTAATACAGGATGTCAAGGAGTGCAAGTCTAGAAAGATTGTTAAAGACAGAAGTATTTCTAGTATGGCCTTCTAGTATGGCCTAGTGGGAACCATGGAAAGATCAGAACCATTGCTGTCCCCAGGTGAAATTGTGGACAGACAGTAGGGAAAGGATCCATTTGGTGAACCCTCTCCTCACCTGACCATTTTCTGTTTTTCTCTCCTCCCTTTCCCCTCTCCCCTTCCCTTCTTTCCACTTTTCTTTTAATTTTATTTTTCATCCTATCCCCATCTCCTCCCTCCCCTCCCCTCCCCTCCCCTCCCTCCCCTCCCCTCCCCTCCCCTCCCCTCCCCTTTCCCTTCCCTTCCTTCCCTTCTCTTCCCTCTTTCAGTTCTTTTTTTCAGGAACCTGTCTATATGTTGCCCAGGTTGTCCTGGGATCACCATCTCTCTGCCACACCCTTCTGTAGGGTTGCAGGTATGCACTGTTAGGTCCAGCTTGACTCTCTAATCACCTTTGAAAATTTTGATGGATATCTGGGGAGATGGCTTAGTGGGTAAGTCACATGCCTCACAATTATGAAGACCTACATTCCAATCCTGAGACCCTACATAAAGCTGGCTGTAGTAGCATGCATCTGCAATCTCAGAGATCCTTCAGTGAGAAAGAAATAAAACAGGAGATTCCCAGAATCATTCCAAGGCAGCTAGCCTGCATATATAGTAGTGAACAACAAAGATACCTTTTATCAAATAAAATAGAAGGTAAAGACCTACACTCTAGGGTATGTTCTGACTTCCATATGTACACTATGGCAAGTCTTCACATGCCAAAATACACTATCTACATGGAATCACACATTTGAACATATATAGATACATGTACATACACGATATATAGACGCACATACACACACACACACACACACACACACACACACACACACACACACACATACACACACACACCAGTACTCTGTGTCACTGGCACAGATCTTGGTGATTAAAAGGAGTTCATGGATGATTGAGGGAGTAAATTTAACCTCATTTCTTATAAGATCATAAACTTCTTCATGGTACAAGCTGACTCTATAAATATTTACCATGTATAAATATTCACATACAGATAGGTGCATGAGTTAGTGAGTGAGTTCAAGCTGGAGAACTACAAACCTTCTGATAGGTGTTTGTTGTCGATTGCCTCCTTTATTTGACTAAAAATGACCCCTTGATGTTTGTACATGGTATTTACTTTCTCTGTAGTAATTCTGGATCTCAGTAAACAGATTTGTATTTGCTTCTGTATACTCCTTGTGTCTTAGTTGTCCAGTGTTGCTATAGCAAGGTAATTGACACTAGTACCTTGCAAAATAAAGAGTTTATTTGTCTCACTATCCTAGGGAGTATAGGTTACATACATAATGAGGCTAGTGTTCTGGTAAGAAACCACTGGCTGTATTACATAATGGCTATTATGGTTAGAATCTGGATTGTATCTCAAAAAATTGTGTGTTGGAGGTTTGGTCTCCAGTATAACAGTGTTCAGATATGGAGCCTTGAGAAGTGATTGGACCATGAGGGTTGGCTCTAAGCCCCATCAATGAACTACCCCACTGATGAGTTCATAGCCTATGAATATTCAGAAGTGGGGCCTAGTTGGAGATTCAGGCCTAATTGGAGGAAATGGGTCACTGGTCCTTTATCTATGCTCTTTTTGGCTGCCCTGAGTTGAGCAGCATCTTTTGCCATATGCTTTTGCCACCTTGATATTGTGTCTCACTTCAGGTAGCTGAACATGGGACAAAATCTGAGCCAAAATTAATCTTTCTCCTTTCAGCTGATTCCCATCAATATTTTGTTTGGACTGTGAAAAACAAAAAACAAAATGATTGCAAATGGGCAGGAAGTGACTATGAAGCACAAGCCACTCTCATTCTCACAAGACTCAGTCCATTCTTTGAGACACCTTCATTCATAAGGGTGGAGCACCTCCTGTCCCCTCTTTTTTCTTTAAGCAAAGTTTTCCTAGTATAGCGCAGGCTGGTGTAAAACTGTAGCCTTGACAACCTGAGTGCTGTGATCACCACACTCAATTGGCTTTTCTACTTCAACTCTGTCACTGCACTGGGGACCACGCTTCTAGTATTTGAAACTTTGGGGGAACAAACCACACTCAAAATGCAGCACTTTGTGCTATTAAGTTTTTGATCATTTGTACTGTTACTTTTAAAGTCTTTTTCATGTGCAAATCCCTTCCAAGAGTTTAAGCTTAGGATGAGTTTACTGCTTAGGATGTACCTTTCTTACTGTAAACTATTGTTAAATGTTAGAGCTGAGCATGTTTTTTGATAATGCTATGCAAATTAAAATTTATGCTTTTTATAAATAATGAAGCAACTTATAAAAGAATGACATAAATTAGTTTTCATCATCTTTGGTGATGAGTTTAAATAAGGCAAACAGATATAGACCCTTCCTCAAACAGGAAGATCTTTGCTTACCAAGTTTCCCTGAACATTGCTCATTGCACCCAGTGTTTCTTGATGCTGTGGAAAAGCAAATGCCCCTTTCTGATCCTAAGGTGCCAGTTTGGCAATACCAAAACAAAAGGATATTTAAACAAAGTCTTTACACATTCAATTAATCTAAAAATTGTTTCTCCACATTTGTACATGGTGTAATATTTCAGATCTTCAAATGCCTTTTTGAAATTGGACCTGGCTCCAATAGGCCTTATGTTGTAACTGTTCATTTTGTCATGGGGTGGGAGTAGAGAAGGGATTAGTTGTCTGTTTTCCCCTTCCAGAGAATTGCCAAAGTAAATTTGATTCTAGCAGATGAAGTCAGTTTTAAAATTGTGGTTCTCTGGTTCTCCTGCAGTTCATTTGGAAGACGACAGAGCAATTCTGAGAGGCCAGCAGGGAGGGCTGCCAAGAACCTCTCTGTCCTGGCTGAGGCTTCTGTTCCCTTGCAATGGGGTCAGCTTAGGAGTCTTTCTGAGTCTGAAGGATGAAAAAGCCAGGCTTAAACACTAGTCCTTGCTTCCCTGAGTGCTCAGAATCACATCTTCACTTGCTGATTGTCCTCCCAGTTTACTCAGGACACCTCCTCTGGCATTCCCTGGAGGTCAGTTATGATTGCTCTTTCTCTGTCTCCAGGAGGGGCTTCTCCTGTGAAATACTGAAAGAAGTTGGCATTGGGCTATGTTTTCAGGTGTAACAATGTTAGCAAAAGTAAAGTTATTACAAGAAACACTTGTATCCCTTTGGCTATTAGAATATTGAAAAAAGGAAATAGCCTTTAAGAAATTGGAATTTCCTCAAGCATTTTAAGATAAAAGAAAGAAAACACTGGAACCCACTGCCAACCAGAGGAGGAACTTTTCTCCCAGGAAGATATTTCATACAGTTGTGCAAATAGCTCCTTGGTTCTGGATGGGTCTTTGTGTCCACTTCTCTGCTAGGACACTGCCTGACTTGAATTTATTCAGTTTTTATGCATGTTGTCACAGTCTCTGTGAGTTCATATGGGAATCAGTCATGTTTAATCTAGAAAATGTTGTTTGCTTGGAGTTATCTACCTCTATCTATCTATCTATCTATCTATCTATCTATCTATCTATCTATCTACTAAAGAAGTAGTAGGATCTTTCTACTTCCTCTTTCACATAGATTTTGGAGTTTTGGGGGGAAAGAGGTGTGATAGAGACATCTAATTTATGACTGGGTGTTCCAAAGTCTCTCACTCTCTACATATTGTCCAGTTGTCGGTCTCTGTGTTTGTTATCACCTACTGTAAAAAAGGGGCTTCTCTATGAAGGTTGAGCAATGCATTGATCTTAAAGATGTATCTATAACAATATACCATTAAGAGACATTTTATTGCTATGTTCCTTTAGAAGAATAATAGTAGTATCCCCCCTATGGCTTACAACCTATCTCGTCTCAGGTTCTTGGACTTATTAACAGTGTTAGGTATGTGCTCCATATCATGGAGTAGGCTTTAAATTCAATGACAAGGAGATTGGCTACTCCCCTACTCCCTCTCGCACCTGTGTATCTTGCAGGCAGGTCACTATTGTAGCCCACAGGGTTTGTAGCTGGGTGAGATTGATGGTTAGTTTTCTCTTCTGAGTCTACCACTCACTACTATATATTTAGCAATAGAGAGAGTAGAAATGAAATTTCTATTTGGGCAACATCTAACTCTTGCTATATTTAATGTTGTAAGTAAGTGATATTTTCAACAATAGAGTCTTACTCTTAGGTGTAACCAACAACATATTCTTGCTTTTACACTGCCCTTATTCCTCCCATTTAATCCTCCTATTCTGACATGGAAAGCATTTTTATACACTGGTTTTTATAGTTCCTTTAAGATTGGAACTAGTACAAGCCTGGGAATTACCATTCTAGTCCCAAAGTGTTCATCGCCTTCTGTGGAAGATACACAATTTGGAAAGTACATATTTGTGATAGTTTGGATGAGAATGGCCTCTATATGTTCATATGCTTGAATACCTGGTCTCAGGTTGGTGAGACTATTTTAAAGGTTTAGAATGTGTGGCCTTGTTATAGGGGGAGTGTCACTGGCTGCAGCTTTGAGGTTTCAAAGACTCATGCCATCCCATTGTGTCTCAAAATGCTATGGCCCCAGCACCACATATACATGCTGTCACCATGATGATAATGAACTCTAACCCTCTGAAACTGTAAGCCCCAAACTCTTTTATAAGTTGCTTTGGTCATAGTGTTTTATTACAGCAATACAAAAGTGATTAAGGCAATACCTGATCATGATTGATGTTTTATAAATGAGAGTCATTAATTAAAAGACTGACTATGATAGTTAGCTTTTATGTAAACTTGATACATACTAAAGTCATTTTAGGGGAGAGAATGTCAATTGAAGAAATGATTCCATAAGATTGTGCTGTAGGCGTAGACACATCCATAGGTGTAGAGAGCATGTAAATAAGAAATAAGAACAGGACTGAATTGGATGTTACAGTGGTGAGCAGCTAGATCATGTCAGCTAGCTCTGTGTGTAGAAGACAGAATTGGAAGGGCAGTTAGCTCATGTCAGCTGTGTGTAGTAGATGAGATTGAAGTACTATGTAACGAGATAATGCTAGTGTGTGATGGGCTAGAGTGTGACTGCCCCTTGTAGCTAATCAAAGCAGAGGCCTGCAGCAGACAGGCAGAGGTCTTGATGCTGCAGCAATGAAAACTGTCCATAGTGCTATCTTCCTCTTTGACCAGAGGATGATGGACTGTTGCCCTGGCTGGATCAAGAAAATGTGGTTCAATTACACAATAGAATACTATTCAGCTATTAAAACAACAACAACAACAACAAAAAACTAGAAAATGTTATCCTGAGTGAAGTAATCTAGACCCCAAAGGACATGCATGGCATGTGCTGATAAGTAGACATTAGCCAAAAGTTCAGAATACCCATGATACAACTCACAGACTGTAGGAAACTTAACAAGAAGGAAGGCCCAAGTGTGGATACTTGAAACCCAGTTAGAAGGGGATCAAAATAGTCATGGGAGGCAGAGGGAGGGAGGAAACTGTGTGGGAGAGGGGGGGGAGGAGGGAAAAAGGAGGGGCAGGATTAGGTATGGGGAGAGAAAGGAGGTATACCCAGAGGGACAGGAGAATGAATTGAAATATGAAGCAGTGGGGGATAGGGGTCAGAGGAACCTCTAGAAAGTCCTAGAGATCTGGGATGAGAAGCTACGAGGGCTCAATGGGGACAACATTAGCCAAAATGTCTAACAGTAGGGAGATGGAACTGGAAGAGACCACCTCCAGTAGACAGACATAGCCCCCAGCTGAGGCAGGGGGACTAACCACCCATCTTCTGTCTAAAGAAAATGCAGGGACAAAATGGAGCAGAGACTGAAACAAAGACCATCCAGTGACCAGCCCAACTTGGGATCTATCCCATGCATGTGCACCAAATCCTGACTCTATTACTGAGGCCATATTGTGTGTGCAAACAGAAGCCTGGCATGGCATGGCTTACCTCTCAGAGGATCTACCAGCAACTGACTGCAATCCATGCAGATACTTACAGCCAACTATTAGATTGAGGTTGGAGGGGGGCAATGTGGAAGAGTTAGAGGAAGGACTGAAGGGGCTGAAGGGGACTACAACACCATAGGAAAAACAAAAGTGTCAATTAACCTGGACCCCTCAGAGTTCCTAGAAGCTAAGCCACCAACCAAAGAGCATATATGGATCCAGAGGAAGGAGCCACAACCTGAGACATGCCAAGCAGTGGACAGACTGCAAGTCTTGCCTGTGAGCCTCTCTACCACTGCTTCTGAGTCAGGTACCCCATTTGTGTGTTGTGGACTGATGCTTTTCATTGCAGTGACTAAGCCTTGAGATCAAACAGTATCTAGACTCTGTTTCTCTCTGTAGGCCTTACGTTGGACATGATTTATAACAATAGCACATTTTCTTAATTAGTGATTACCATCCTATTTGTGAGTGGTTTCAGTCCTGGGTTAGTGGTTCTGGGTTCTTAAGTAGGCTGAATTCTGGGTGTAGTGGCACAAATCTTCAGTTCTAGCACTTGGGAGGCAAAGGCAGGTGGATCTCTGAGTTTGAGACCAGTTTGGTCTACAAAGTGAGTTTCAGAACAGCCAGGGCTACAAAACTAAAACTGAAACCAAACCAACCAACCAACCAATCAACCAACCAACCAACCAATCAACCAACTAACCAATCAAACAAACAAAGGCCAAGCAAGAGAGCAAGCAAGCAGGAAAGCAAGCAAGAAAGCAAGCAGGCTGAGCAAGCCATTAAGAGCAAGTCAGTAAGCAGCACTGTTTCATAGCTTCTGCATCAGCTACTGTCTACAGGCTCTTGTGATGCTTGAGTTCCTTCCCTGACATTCATCAGTGATGAGCAGTGATGTGAAAGCTGTAAGCAAAGTAAATCCTTTACCCTTAAATTTGTTCATGGTGTTTCATCGTAGAAATTACAACACTAGCTAAAATACTGTTGCTAGGTCATTTGGATATTGAGTAGTCAGGCACTTGCTGTCTACTCCATATAATGTGGTTTTTCTGTCACAAGAAAGTCTTACTCATCTGTCTTACAGTTAAGTAAGGAAGCAATACTCAGAAGTTATGAAAAAGGACATCTCTATTACTTATAGCTGTGATGAGTTGTCTTACTGAGCATAGGAATTAAGAGCATAGACCTTACAATCAAGGTGTTTTTTTTTTTTTTTTTTTGTTTTTTGTTTTTTGTTTTGTTATGCTTTTGTGTCCTGGTTTCTGTTTCCTGGTTGTTTGGGGCGGGAAAATTGCTGAACCTTTTGGATTTCCATTAGATAATTTATATAAAGAGAACGGATATAACATATACTTGAAGGATGTCATGAGCTAATACATGGGAGGGCCCCAGAAATATCACAAAATGAGAAAATAAGTATTGCTAGTCATTGTCTCTTGCCATTTTTTTAGATCATCTCCCTATCCAGGAATGATTTTACTATTTTTATCAAGGCCAACTCTCCAGCTGCCAGATCACCGATTCTTTAAATGTAAATTTCAAGTGTTTTCTATGAGATGGACAACAAAGATAAAAGTAGCTCATCCTGATCACTAGAATCTTTTCTAACCAGTCTCAAAATAAAATTTCAGCCTATTCTTCTTTAGTGTTGAAATTTCTGAATTACAAACTGTTGTGCTTATTGTCCTTCTAGTGCAGTATCCTGTCATTGTAGTTTTATTAAATAACTGTTGAATAAAGGAGTGTGGAACAAGAGATATGCAAAGCAAGATCTCATTCCAGACAGTGGGAGCTCCAAGGACCAAGTGACAAATTCAGCTTGAACTCTTGAAGAAGGAGTTGTGAACCAGAAGGGGAAGATGGTCTGGGACTTTCAGGGGTCATAGGAGCAGAAGCAAACAGGCTGGTGGAGAGAGACATAGGAACTTCATGTCTATGTTTTAATGAGTTCCTATAACATAGCTGATATCCAGTTTAGTGATGCAGGTATGTGCAGAGTGTGCAAGACTTTGAGGCACAGGGTAGGGTAATCAGGTTCCAGCAACAAAATAAGAACAACCAGGACTCAAGATAGGTTTCCAAGGAGTCAACAGTTACACTTACTTGGTGTTTATCCTCAGTCTCTGTGACCATGTCTGTGCAGTTTGGTATGATTCTTCACCCTCTATTGTATAGATAGAAACCATACTCCAGTGCATAGATAGGGTTATCAGTAAACACTATTGTTTACTGAAGGTGAAAATTAAAATAGTCACTTTCATATGCTGGAGAGTATGGTCATTGTGTTAGTAAGATTTCTCTAGGGGGACAGAACTTATAAGATGAATCTATCTATCTATCTATCTATCTATCTATCTATCTATCTATCATCACCTCACACACATATACACCTCTTTCTCTCTCTCTATCACACACACACACACACACACACACACACACACACACACCATACTCAGACAGTGGGAGCTCTGAGGGCCAAGTGAAAAATTTAGCTTGGACTCTTGAAGGAAATGGAAAGGTCAATATAGTCCTGAACCCCCTAGGGGTCATAGACAAGGAGAGGAACAGGCTGGTGGAGAGGGATATATGAAATATATATGAAAGAGAACATCTGCTTGAAATCCTGGAAAGATCATTGTGTGAAACATGAAGGTAAAGCCTGGATTGCATTGGAGATATTGTATTGTATTATATACAATATAATATTGTATCATATTGAGAGAGAGAGAGAGAGAAAGAGAGAGAGAGAGAGAGAGAGAGAGAGAGAGAGAGAGACACTGACTGAGTGAGCCTGCCCTGGGATTTTAAAACTTCAAAGCTGGCACCCAATCCCACAACACCCAGAGGAGGCTAGACTCCCAGGAGCTCTAACACTTCCAGGATCATAGGTGAGGGGGCTGTGACTCCAGCCCCAAACAGTGAGTAATTGGAACCCCTGGGGACCTAGGAACCTTGCCTGGACAGTGGCAAGAGTTCCTTTTGGTTTGTGCTGATGCCCAGAGAAGACCTTGGGTGCCAGCTCAAGGCTGGACTCCCAGGAGCTCTAACATGCTGAAGATCATAGCTCTGAACCCAATACCATAACACCCAGAGGAAGCAGAACTCCCAGGAACTCTATCACACCAAAGAACATAGGATCAAATGATCTCAGGAGCTTTGTCACACCAGGATTTCAGGATCCCAGAGAAAGCCTGAACCCCAGGAGCTCTTACACCCAGGATCTAAGGATTACAGATCACAGAGACAGCTGGACTCTGAGAAGTACTGACACAACCAAGATAACAGGAGAGACAGGCTATAGTCAGAGACAGTGAGTGCAGGCAGCACTAGAGATAACAAAATGGCAAAAGGCAAGTGCAAGAACAGAAGCAACAGAAACTAAGGTTACTTGACATCACCAGAACCCAGTTCTCTCACCATAGCAAGTCTTGGATACCCCATCATACCAGAAAAACAAGATTATGGTTTAAAATCACTTCTTCTGATGATGATAGAGGACTTTAAGAAGCACATAAATAACTCTCTTAAAGAAATGCAGGAGAACACAGGTAAACAGGTAGAAGCCCTTAAAGAGGAAACACAAAAATCCCTTAAATAATTATAAGAAAACACAACCAAACAGATGAAGGAATTGAACAAAACCATCCAGGATCTAAAAAGGAAAATAGAAACAATAAAGAAATCACAAAGGGAGACTACCCTGGAGATAAAAAAACATAGGAAAGAGATAAGGAGTCATAGATGCAAGAATCACCAACAGAATACAAGAGACAGAAGAGAATCTCATGTGCAGAAGATACCATGGAAAACATTGACACAACTGTCAAAGTAAATGCAAAATGCAAAAAACTCCTAACCCAAAACATCTAGGAAATCCAGAACATATTGAGAAGACCAAACCTAAGGATAATATGTATAGATGAAAGTGAAGATTTCCAACTTAAAGGGCCAGTAAACATCTTCAACAAAATTATAGAGGAAAAACTTCCCTAACCTAAAGAAAGAGATGTCCATGAACATACAAGATGCTTACAGAAACCCAAATAGACTAGACCAGAAAAGAAATTCCTCCCATCACATAATAATCAAAACATCAAATACACAAAACAAAGAAAAAATGCTAAAGGTAGTAAAGGAAAAAGGTCAAGTAACATATAAAGGCACACCTATAAGAATTACACCAGACCTCTCACCAGAGACTATAAAAGTGAGAAGATCCTGGAGTTATATTGTACAGATCTTAAGAGAACACAAACGCCAGCCCAGATTACTATACCCAGCAAAACTCTCAATCACTATAGATGGAGAAACCAAGATATTCCATGAAAAAATCAAATTTGCACAATATTTTTTCACAAGTTCAGCCCTACGAAGGATAATAGAGGGAAAACTTCAACCAGAGGCAGGAAATTACACCCTAGAAAAAGCAAGAAAGTGATCTTCTTCCAACAAACCCAAAAGAAGATAGCCACACCAATATAATTCCACCTCTAATGAGAAAATAACAGGAAGCAACATTCCCTTTTTCTTAATATCTGTTAACATCAATGAATTCAATTCGCCAATAAAAAGAAATAGACTACCAGACTGGAAATGTAAACAGGACCCAGCATATTGCTATGGGTCCCTGGTTCTGGAGGGTGTCCCACGATGATCTCCCGGCTGAAGACAGAGTGAGAGCAGGGAGGGTCCTCTGCCCACGTCTCCACTGTCTGTTGGTCTTCAACCCAGCCTGGTGTGAGAGGTCTGGGCCAAAAGGGTGCAAGTGCAAGCAGGGAAGAGAGATTGCCTGCCTCCCTCTGCTGCTGCCTCTGCTCAAGTCTCCGCTGTCACAGCTCGGTCACTGCCAGGTGCTGCACCTGTCTCTCCACGCTGAGCCGATAGAAGCTGGCTAGCAGGCAAGGATGCAGCTTGGTGCCCCAGGAAGGTTCCAGGAGAGCGGATCTCTCCCCAAGTGTTACAGCTCTTGAGACAGAAACTCTCGGACACCAAGATGATTCTCGAACACACACTTTTACTTCTCCTGAATAGAGCCCTTATATACAGTTTCAGGGTGGATTAGGGTCTGACAGCAGATAACGCCTATTGGCTTGGTCGGAGAGCTTAGAGATACCTCATCTGCATGTGGTTTAGGGTCTGGCAGATAACGCCTATTGGCTTGGACTGAGAGCTTAGAGATACCTCATCTACATGTGGGAGGGCCTGAGGCACTGTTCCTCATGACTGATAGTCGTAGACCTCCCTTTGGGAGAGGCTGTGGAGGGCCGAAGCTGAATGAAAAGAACCAGGGCCTGGGGGCAGCGCCGAACACCTGCTGTTCTGATAAAGGTCCGGGGTTCAAGGCTTGCTCAACCTGGCACCCAGCTGCTTCCCACAGCCCACCACCCCACATTGCTGCATACAGGAAATGCACCTCAGTGACAAAGACAGACACTACCTCGGAGTAAAAAGCTGGAAAACAATTTTCCAAGCAAATAGTTCCAAGAAACAAGATGGAGTAGCCATTCTAATATCAAGTAAAATCAACATTTAACCAAAAGTTATCAAAAATATAAGGAGGGAAACTTCATACTCGTCAAAGGAAAAATCTACCAAGATGAACTGTCAATTCTGAACATCTATGCTCCAAATGCAAGGGCACCCACATTCATAAAAGAAACTTTACTAAAGCTCAAAACACACATTGCACCTCATAATAGTGGAGGACTTCAACACCCCACTGTCAGCAATAGACAGATCATGGAAACAGAAAATTAAAGAGACACAGTGAAACTAACAAAAGTTATGAACCAAATGGATTGGCCAGGATATCTATAGAACATTTTACCCTAAAATAAAAGAATATACCTTCTTCTCAGCACCTCATGGTACCTTCTCCAAAACTGACCATAAACTTGGTCACAAAACAGGCCTGAACAGATACAAGAAGATTGATATAATTGCAATCATCCTATCAGATCACCATGGAATAAGGCTGGTCTTTCAATAACACCTAAAACAATTGAAAGCCCACATACATGTGAGACTGAACAATGCTCTATTCAGTGATAAGTTAGTCAAGGAAGAAATAAACAAATTAAAGACTTTTTAGAATTTAATGAAAATGAAGGCACACGATACCAAAACTTGTGGGACACAATGACAGCAGTGCTAAGAGAAAAACTCATAGCTCTAAGTGTGTACAAAAAGAAACTGAAGAAAGCATACACTAGCAGCTTGACAGCACACCTGAAATCTATAGAACGAAAAGAAGCAAATACACCCAAGAGGAGTAGATAACAAGAAATAATCAAACTCAGGGCTAAAATCAACCAAGTAGAAACAAAAAGAACTATACAAAGAAGCAACAAAACCAGGAACTGGTTCTTAGAGAAAATCAACAAGATAGATAAGCCCTTAGCCAGATTAACCAGAGGGCACAGAGATAGCATCCAAATTAATAAAATCATAACTGAAAAGGGAGACATAACAACAGAAACCAAGGAAATTCAAAAAATCATCAGATCCTACTACAAAAGCCTATACTCAACAAAACTAAAAAATCTGAATGAAATGGACAATGTTCTAGAAAGATACCAGGTACCAAAGTTAAATCTGGGTCACATAAAATGATCTAAATAGTCCCATAATCCCTTCAGAAATGATAGCAGTCATTAAAAGTCTCCCCACCAAGAAAAGCCCAGGACCAGATGCTTTTAGTGTGGAATTCTATCAGACTTTCCAAAAAGACCTAATACCAATTCTCTTTAAACTATTACACAAAATAGAAACAGAAGGAACACTACCAAAGTCATTCTATGAAGTCACAATTACACTCATATCTAAACCACACAAAGACCCAACTAAGAAAGAGAACTTCAGACCAATCTCCCTTATCAATATCAATGCAAAAATACTCAAAAAATTCTCATGAACTGAATCAAAGAACACATCAAAACAATCATTTATCATGATCAAATAGGCTTTATACCAGGAATGCAAGGATGATTCAATATATGGAAATACATCACTGTAATCCACTACATAAACAAACTCAAAGGAAAAAAAAAAACACATAGTCATCTCAATATATGCTGAGAAAGCAGCTGACAAAATTCAACAACCTTCATGATAAAAGTCTTGGAAGATCAGGAAATCAAGGCCCATACCTAAACATAGTAAAGGCAATATACAGCAAATCAGTAGCTAATATCAAAGTAAATAGAGAAACTTGAAGCAATTCCTCTAAAATCAGGGATTAGACAAGGCTGCCCACTCTCTCCATACCTATTCAATATGGTGCTCGAAGTCCTAGCCAAAACAATTAGACAACAAAAGTAGGTCAAAGGGATACAAATTGGAAAGGAAGAAGTCAAAATATCACTATTTGCAGATGATATGCTACTTAAGTGACCCCAAAGCTTCCACCAGAGAACTCCCAAATCTGATAAAAACTTCAGCAAAAGGGCTGGATATAAAACCAACTCAAACAAATAAGTAGCCTTCCTCTACTAAAAAGATAAACAGTCTGAGAAGAAATTAGGGAAATGACACCCTTCACAATATTAACAAGTAATGTAAAATACCTTGGTTTGACTCTAACCAAGCAAATGAAAGATCTGTATGATAAGAACTTTCTCTGAAGAAAGAAAACAAAGAAGATCTCAGAAGATGGAAAGGTCTTCCAAGCTCATGGATTGGCAGGATTAATATAGTAAAAATGGCCATTTTGCCAAAAGCAATCTACAGATTGTACACATTCTCCATCAAAATTCCAACTCAATTCTTCATAGAGTTAATAAGAGCAATCTGCAAATTGATTTGGAATAACAAAAAACCCAGGATATGCAAAAGTATTCTCAACAATAAAAAAAAAAAATCTGGGGGAATCACCATCCCTGACCTCAAGCTGTGCTACAGAGCAACAGTGATAAAAGCTGCATAGTATTGGTCCAGAGACAGGCCCGAAGATCAATGGAACAGAATTGAAGACACAGAAATGAACCCACACACCTATGGTCACTTGATTTTTGACTAAAGGAGCTAAAACTGTCCAGTGGAAAAAGGATAGCATTTTTAACAAATGGGGTAGGTTCAACTGCAAATCATTCCATTTTTATATCCTTATACAAAGCTCAAGTCCAAGTGGATCAAAGACCTCCACATAAAACCAGATATGCTGAAACTAATACAAGAGAAAGTGGGGAAGAGCCTCGAATTCATGGGCATAGGGGAAAAGTTCCTGAACAGAAAGAAAACCAATGGTTTATGCTCTATTATCAGGAATTAACAAATGGGACCTCATAAATTGCAAAGCTTCTGTAAGGCAAAGATGCAGTCAAAATGGACAAAATGACAACCAGCAGACTGGGAAGAGATCTTTACCAATCCTACATCTGATATAGGGCTAATATCTAATATATACCAAGAACTCAAGAAATTAGACTCCAGACAATCAAATAATCCTATAAAAATGGAGTAACTGAGTTAAACAAAGAAATCTCTACTGAGAAAACTTGAATGTTTGAAAAGCACCTTAAGAAATGTTCAACATCCTTAGTCATTAGGAAAATGCAAATTAAAACAACCCTGAGATTCTACCTCACACCAGTCATAATGGCTAAGATAAAAAATTCAGATCCCTGCAGATGCTGGCAAGGTTGGGGAGAAAGAGGAATACTCCTCCATTGTTGTTGGGATTGCAAGCTGGTGAAACCACTCTGTAAATCAATCTGGGAGTGCCTCAGAAAATTTGACATAGTTTTTCCTGAGGACTCAGCTATACCACTCCTGGGCGTATATACAAAAGATGCTCATACATATAACAAGGACACATGCTCTACTATGTTTATAGCAGCCATATTTATAATAGCCAGAATCCAGAAAGGACTCAGATGTCCTTCAACAGAGGAATGGATACAGAAAACATGGTACATGTACACAATGGAGTACTACTCATATATTAAAAAGAATGAATTCATGAATTTCACAGGCACATGCGCAGAACTAGAAAATATCATCCTGAGTGAGGTAACTGAATCACAAAAGAAAACACATTGAATGCCCTTACTGATAAGTGGATATTAGCCCAAAAGCTCACAATTCCCAAGATACAACTTTTAGACCACATGAAGTTCATGAAGAAGGAAGACCAAAGTGGAAGTGCTCCAGACCTTCTTAGAATGAGTAACAAAATACTCAGGGGAGAAAACACTGAGACAAAGTGTGTAACAGAGACTGAAGAAGAGGCTGTCTGGAGACTGACCCCCATGGGGATCCAGTCCATGTACAGTCACCAGGCACAGACATTTTTGTGTATTTCAGGAAGTGCATGCTGACAGGAGCCTGATATAGCTGTCTCCTGAGAGGCTCTCCCAGAGTCTGATGCTCTCAGCCAACCATTTAACTGATTCCCAATGGAGGAGTTAGAAATAGGAATGAAGGACTTTAAGGAGTTTGTAGCCCCATGGGGAAAGTGACAATACCAACCAACCAGAGTACCCAGGGTCTAAACAGCCAGGCTTGGAACACACATGGAGAGACCAATGGCTTCAGTCATATATGTAAGGGAGGTATGGCCTTGTTGGGTATCTGTTGGAGAGGAGGCCCTTGGTCTCTTGAAGGCTGGATGTCCCAGTGGGGGAAAATATAAGTTTGGGGAGGCAGGAGTGGGGGTCAGATGGGGACACAATCTCATAGAAGCAGAAGGAGCAGGGATCAGATAGAGGGTGTCTGGGTCTAATGGGGAAAGGGGATAACATCTGAAGTGTAAATAAATAAAATATCAACCCGAGCCTGGTCCTTCTGTCTGGGGCAGACACATAGCTGGTCTGCTCCTGTGGAGACACCTGATTCTGATCCATCCTAGAGGAGCCACTGCACTCAGAGCAGAGTGTAAGACACCTTGCCCACTACCCCATGCCCCAGAGCTTCAACTGGGAGCAGGGGTGGGGTGAGATGTTAAGGAACCAGCAGGCATTCAAACCCGCCCCTCTGGAATACCACTTTCCTTTCGCCCCGAGCCTGGTCCTTTTGGCTGGGGCAGACACGTAGCTGGTTTGCTCTGGTGGAAACTCCTGATCCTGAGCCATCCTAGAGGTGCCACTGCACTCAGAGCAGAGGGTAAGAAACCTTGACCACTACCCCACACCCCAGAGTTACATCTGGGACCAGGGGGCATTAAGGAACCAGCAGGCACCCAAACTCCACCTTCCGGAATACCACTTCCCTTCTGCCCTGAGCCTGGTCCTTCTGGAAGGAACACTACCCAATTCATTCTATGAAGCTACAATCACACTCATACTTAAACCTTATAAAGACCTAACAAAGAAAGAGAACTTAGACCAATCTCTCTTATGAATATCGATGCAAAAATACTCAATAAATTTCTAGCAAACTGAATCCAAGAACACATCAAAACAATCATCCATCATGATCAAGTGGGCTTTATCCCAGGAATGCAGGGATGGTTCAATATTCGGAAATCCATTAATGTAATCCACTATGTAAAGAAACTCAAAGAAAAAAAACACATGATCATCTCACTAGATTCTGAGAAAGCATTTGACAAAATTCAACATCCCTTCATTCTTGGAAAGATCAGGAATTCAAGGCCCATACCTAAACATAGTAAAAGCAATATACAGCAAACCAGTAGCCAACATCAAACTAAATGGAGAGAAACTTGAAGCAATCCCACTAAGATCAGGCACTAGACAAGGCTGCCCACTCTCTCCCTACCTATTCAATATAGTACTGGAAGTCCTAGTCAGAGCAATTAGACAACAAAAAGAAGTCAAAGGAATACAAATAGGAAAGGTAGAAGTCAAAATATCACTATTTGCAGATGATATGATAGTATACTTAAGTGACCCCAGAACTTCCACCAGAGAACTCCTAAACCTGATAAACAACATCAGCAAAGTGGCAGGGTTATAAAATCAACTCAAACAAATCAGTAGCCTTCCTCTACATGAAAGATAAACAGGCTGAAAAAGAAATTAGAGAAATGACACCCTTCACAATAGTCACAAATAATATAAAATACCTCGGGGTGAACCTAACCAAGCAAGTGAAAGATCTGTATGACAAGAACTTCAAGTCTCTGAAGAAAGAAATTGAAGAAGATCTCAGGAAATGGAAAGATCTCCCATGCTCATGGATTGGCAGGATTAATATAGTAAAAATGGCCATCTTGCCAAAAGCAATCTACAGATTCAATGCAGTCCCCATTAAAATACCAACTCAATTCTTTACAGAGCTAGAAAGAGAAATTCTCAAATTTATTTGGAATAACAAAAAACCCAGGATAGCGAAAACCATTCTCAATAATAAAAGAACTTCTGGAGGAATAGCTATCCCTTACCTCAAGCTGTACTACAGAGCAGTAGTGTTAAAAACGGCCTGGTATTGGTACAGAGACAGGCAGGAAGATCAGTGGAATATAGTTGAAGACCCAGAAATGAACCCACACACCTATGGTCATTTGATCTTTGACAAAGGAGCTAAAATCATCTAGTGGAACAAGGACAGCATTTTCAACAAATGGTGCTGGTTCAACTGGAGGACAACATGCAGAAGAATGCAACTCGATCCATTCTTATCACCTTGTACAAAGCTCAAGTCCAAGTGGATAAAGGACCTTCACATAAAACCAGACACACTGAAACTATTAGAAGATAAAGTGGGAAAGACCCTCGAATACCTAGGCACAGGGGAAATGTTCCTGAACAGAACACCAGTGGCTTGTGCTCTAAGATCAAGAATTGACAAATGGGACTTCATAAAATTGCAATGTTTCTGTAAGGCAAAGGACACTGTCAATAGGACAAAATGGCAACCAACAGATTGGGAAAAGATCTTTACCAATCCCACATCCAATAGAGGGCTAATATTCAACATATACAAAGAACTCAAGAAATTAGACTCTAGGCAACCAAATAACCCTACTAAAAAATGGGGTACTGAGCTAAACAAAGAATTCTCAACTGAGGAAATGCGAATGGCTGAGAAGCACCTAAAGAATTGTTCAGCATCCTTAGTCATCAGGGAAATGCAAATCAAAACAACCCTGAGATTCCACTTCACACCAGTCAGAATTGCTAAGATCAAAACTCAGGTGACAGCAGATGCTGGTGAGGATGTGGAGAAAGAGGAACACTCCTCCATTGTTGGTGGGATTGCAAGATGGTGCAACCATTCTGGAAATCAGTCTGGCGGTTCCTCAAAAAATTGGACCTATCACTACCTGAGGACCCAGCTATACCACTCCTGGGCATATACCCAGAAGATGCTCTAACATATAACAAGGACATATGCTCCACTATGTTCATAGCAGCTTTATTTATAATAGCCAGAAGCTGGAAAGAACCCAGATGCCCTTCAAAAGAGGAATGGATACAAAAAATGTGGTACATTTACACAATGGAATATTACTCAGCTATTAAAAACAATGAATTCGATAAATTCTTATGTAAATGGATGGAACTAGAAAATATCCTGAGTGAGGTAACCCAATCACAAAAGAACATATATGGTATTCACTCACTGATTATTAGATTTTAGCCCAGAAGCTTGAAATATCGAAGATTCAACTCTCTGACCACATAAAGCTCATGAAGAATGAAGACCAAGTAGGGGGGCTTCAGTCCTTCTCAGTAGGAGTAACAAAATACTCAAGGAGCAAATATGGAGACAAAGTACAGGACAGAAACTGAAGGAGGGGCCGTCTGTACACCATTTCACCTGGGTATCCATTCCATGTGCAGTCACCAATGGTAGACGTTGATGTGGATGTCTGGAAGTATATGCTGACAGGAGCCTGATATAGCTGTCTCCTCAGAGGTCTCCTCTGACATATTCAGAGGCAGATGCTCACAGCTAACCATAGAACTGATCAAGGGGTTCCCAATAGAGGAGTCAGAGTGAAGACTGAAGGAATTGAAAGGATTTGGGACCCCATGAGGAGAACAACAATACCAGCCAACCAGAGCCCCCAGGGTCTAAACAGCCAGCCTGGGAGCGATTAGGGAGGGACCCATGGCTCCAGCTATATATGCAAGGGTTTTATAGGTGGGAGAAGGGATCCTTGGTCCCTTGAAGGCTTGATATCGTGGAGGGGTGGAATTCAAGGGTGGGAAGGTGAGGTGTGTGGGGGGGCATAGGTGTTGGTACACCCTCATAGAAGCAGGAGGAGGGGGGATGGGATAGGGACTTCCTGGGAGGGAGGGGGAAAATGGGGTAAGGGGAGAACATCTGAAATGTAAATAAAATATCCAAAAAAAAAAAATAAAATAATCAAATTAAAAAAAAAGGTGAAAAAAATCAAGCTTTTAATTTGTATACTCATAGCCAATAAATATATAGTTCATGTCTTACAATTACTTGAAAGTGTTCCATTTTTTTTTTTTTTTTTTCACTTTAGAAGATTCCAAGCACCAGGAAATGTTTAATCTTAAAAAAACAAATAAGAAACAGCTTTTGCATCTGCTGTGTGGCATCCACAGGAAGGACAGTGTACAATTTAAACTGTCCTAGTTCTTCCCGATTTTAGCATTCTCAGAAGGATCCCATCCTTGATAATGGCAGAAAGTACAGAGACATCTGAATGGCCTGCTGTTCCTTTCAAACCTTTCTTGAAGCCTTTTTTCTCTCTCCTTAATCCGAGTGAACCTCTTCATCCTTGCTATAGGATCTTGCAGCACTGACAACAGCGTGCGGACCCTTCTCTTGGGAAAGGCGCTTTGAACTTCCCTCAAGATTTTTTCACTTTTGTTCTCTACAGGTCTGCTCTCAATCAGGTGACGGAGGCTGCGTTGACGACGTCCTGGCCTCTTGGCACCGGGCTTCAGGGTTAGCTTTTTCATGACCTTCACTAGTGTTTCTGGTTCTAGGACTTCTGAATCAGAAGGTGAGTCCTCTTCGTCTTTCATCTGAGGAGTTTCTGGGTCCTCAACTGGGTCGAATTTCTCTGATGGCTCCTCCATGGCAGGTGGGCAGAAATCTCAAAAACTAGCTCCGAACAAAATTGCTTGGTCTTGGAAAATACCTAGATCCAAGCTGCAACTAGCAGAGGCGGGAAAGTGTTCCATTTTTAGATACTGCTAATTCTCCAGTTTTGCAAATATTTATGCAAATACAACTCAGTTTAAGAGAATGTACTGTTCTTAACTTTATAGGGCATTTAAGAGCTCATACTGGATTGCTTGGACTTCTTAGGGCAATGAAACAGCAGATTTGTATACCAGGCAGATTATAGGCCTTACACAGGAACAGTTAGCTAAAAATCTCATTCTTTACATCATCAAAACAGTAATAGCTTTAGACAACAATTTGCTATTTCTAGAGAATGTGCACATCAAATTGTAAAGACTTGTCCTGAGTGTCCTCAATTTCTACCTTTACCATAAGTTAATCTGAAGTAATCCTTAAACTCACCTAATCAATAATGGATGTTATTCATATTGCTGATTTTGGATAATTAAAATATGTACATGTGATTATTCACCCTCAGTTTCTAGTTGCAACTGCTTTAACAGGAAAGCACTTAAATGTGTAATTAGTTATTGCTTTCATGTTTTTTCTATGCTGGCTTTATCAATTAAGACAGACAATGGAACTGGCTATTACAATTTGAATTTTTGTCAATAATTTAATATTAACCTATTACTGGGATTCCTTATAATCATAAGGACAAGGTATTGTGGTATAGGTCTTGGAACTTTAAAACAATATCTTCAAAATAAAAAAGGGGGATGTACAACACAATTTATTTGAATTGTTCTTTTATTTTTAAATTTTTGAAAATTTGGAGGCCAAGGAGCTCTCTGCTGAATGTCTATGGCACCCTACAATTAGGCATACTTTTGCTAATTGCAAAAGGGATAAATTGGAATGGATATCCTATCAGTATTAATAGGGGAAGAGGTATGTATTGGGAGGGCTGTTTCTGCAGGACGATGAAGGAACGTGGTGGTGCAGGTGACAGGTGGACAGCTGAGAGCATGAATGATGCTGACCTATGAGCTTGTGTGCCTGACAATGGTGACCTCGGAAGTTGTATTGGACATATTTGATTCGACCATTTTCTTGTCTTATTCCAGTATGGGACAAGCTAGTTGCCTCAAGCCTTAACCTTGTCGAGAATTTAAAAAGAGAAGTTAAAAGACTTTAAATTTTGTAAATGTGACGTTATTTTTAATAGGCTGTCTAGACATCAATCGCATGGTTGAAGCAGTCATCTTTATTGGAAGCTTTTGGCATTTTCAGAGACATATTTGGAGTTAAATGCAGTTCTCTTGGATGTTATATAGCAAGAGATAAAGTTGGAGCGGATCTGGATTCAAAGGTTATGATGTGTCAAGGCTTTTATTGTCATGTTAAAATTACTTTGTTCTTTAAGTATTTATGTAGGGTGTATTGATTGACAGAGGTGTTTTTAAAAGTTTAATAACACTTGCAGGGTATTTGGCATAATTCTAATACCTCCTGGATGTTTTAACTGTGCATAGTGAGAATATGAATTTAAAGAACACTTCTGCTGAGCCTGTGTGTGTGTGTTTGAAACTGGCATGTCTGTATGGTATTTCAACAGTGTTGTTTTATTGTCCTGAGTATTAATGGACCTTGGTATTAAGAAGCTTGCAAGTACTGGAAGAAGTGAGTCAGGCTTTAAGCAGAAGCAAGAGATTAGTGGGCTTGATTATTGCTGGTATAACAGCTTTAATTACATTAATTGCTAGCACCACTGCTTCTGCAACTGCTTTGACACAAGAAATTAACACAGCTACTTTTCTTACCATTTAGAAAAAAAAAGTTACTAATGTGTTGAGTATACAAGAGGATTTAGAAAGGTGTTTGGAACAATGGATTGATGCTCTTTATCCTATTCAAATTATTGAAAGGAGGTTCAAAGTTTAAGAGTAAGGAGCCATCTCAAGTGTCATGCCAAATACCATTGGATTCATGCTTATTCTAAAATTTACAATGATAGTCATTAGAACTAGGAAAAAGTTTAAAGACACTTGCATGTATTTGGCATAATTCTAACACCTCTCTGGATGTTTTAACTGTGCATAGTGAGATTATGAATTTAAAGAATGCTGCTCTGCTGAACTTTGATGCACCAAGTACTGCTGACAAAGTTATCCATAGCATGAGGTCAGTATTTCCATTTTGGTCAAGCTTCAAGAATGGCATATATAATTTGATCATGCTAGTCCTCTTTGTTCTTGAAATACTTTTCTTTCTGCCCATCATTTAAAACTTGTCTTTAACATCAACCTGTTGGCAGTCAAAGTACATGGCTTGAAGCTGAAAATGAGTCCCCAGACAGAGTTATTCATTTAATAGGCTGGCAAGCCAAGGATGGGAAAGATTCTGCATAGAGCCTTACCAACCCAAGACAGAAGTGCATTTCTTTTGATAATGCATATTCTATGACAGGTAAGGAAGGCATTCTTGTCAGAATGACCTAAGACAGACTCAGTCTTGTTTATGAAGTAGAAAAGGGGGACATGTGGAGAGCTTTTGGGGCTGCTTGGCAAGAGTCTGACATTGGCCAAGGACAAGAAAATGGGCTGCTTGACAAGAATATGACATTCCTCAAGGACAAGGAAATGGCCTTCTGGCAGGAATCTGACATTAGGCTACAAGGAGATGTAATTTCAGGCAGGAATCTAAGTCTTAGGGTAGAACAAAGATGTAATTTCAGGCAGGAATATAAATCTTAGGCTAGAACAATGAAGTAGGCTTCAGGCATGAAAATGACTTTGGACTAGGGCATGGAATTAGGCTCAGATATTTTGGCCATCCTGATAAGCCTTTAGAAACACTGATCATGGGATTCATCACTGGACTTTGTTTACTGATTTTCTAGTTTGTTACCCATTTGTGTTTATTGTCTTGCTTGTTCCTTCACAATTTGCATCTATTGTATTGCTAGTTCATCAACCTAGAACTGATCTTAATACATACATGTAATTAAAATGGTATAAAGGCAGATTGAAAAAACAAACAACCTCAAAGCCAATCTCTAGTTATATGCTTCCTCTAAAATATCACCTCCTCCTAACCCTTCCTCAAATAATTCTGCCAACTAGGATCTTTAGATTCAAATATATGATGCTGTGGGGACCATTCTCATTCAAAACACCACATTACAACCACTGATCCCTATAGGCTTGTAGCCATATCACAATACAGAAATACATTTACTATAACTTCAAAAGTCACTATAGTCTTTCACAGTCTCTAGAATTCAAAGTCCAACATTTCTTCTGAGACCTGAAGTGAACCCTTATCTATAATTCTTATAAAATCCGAAAGCAAATTACCTGTTGGGAGCTGACTCTTAGCCGAAACCAGCTATCATCTTTACAGCCATCTCGAGCCATATACCCTGATAAGAGACTTATTTTCAACAGCCCACAACAGCTGAGCACACTCTATAAACATCTTGTTTTGCTGTTTACTGCTGCCAGCAGCTAGGTGCACATGGTCTCCACACTGCTAGGCACATGACATAGTGCCTTCAGTTGAGCTTGCCCACGAGGGCAAGACACATGGTAAAGGGTATAAATACCCAGGATTTCCTTTCAATAAAAGAGACTTGATTAGACCCTTTGTCTTGTCTCCATCCTTTGTGTCTCTCGCCCCTCCATCTCCACTCTCTCTCTTGCTAGACCCTGACCCAAAGTCAGGAGCAGCAGAATGGCAGTTACTAAGGAGCAGAATGGGCAGTTACTAAGGAGTAACTCGGGCAGTTACAAAGTGGTGCTCAATGTGGGGCAGCAAGAACCAGAGATCCAGTAAGGACATTACTGGAAGAAGGGTTGACCGAAAATTCAGAAGTGAAACAGAGGTGATTGCCATGGGAAACTGCCGTATGGAGACCAGTAGGTCATAGTAATGATAATGGGGCAAGAAATAAGTCAGCCTGAACTCAACTCTCTGTTTTTGTTTTGTTGTCTGCTGTTTAAGTGTGTCAATTGTCTGCTTTTGTTTTGCTGTTTAAATGCTGTCTTTCATGTCCAAAAGAAAAAGAAACACATGGAATCTATAATACGACCAAAGGTTGACGTACTCAATTTGTCAGAACCAGATTGTGCTGACCTAGAGGAAGAGTCAGCCAAATATTTTGACCCTGAATGGCCTTCTTCCCGAAGGCCCCCTCCCTGTTCTCCTCCACCTCCAGATGGATGCTCCTGCTATGGAGATGGTGGTTGTAGATCCCAGAAAGGAGTTACAGGACAAAATTTATCTCCTTAAACAGCAAATAGAATTAGAGAAAGAGTATCAGGACTTAATTAATCAGCTACAAAAATTTAAGACAGGGAAGAGGTCTCAAGAGGGCAAGGAAAATCACCCAGGTCCTTGAATTCCTCAACCTGGAGTCCAAAGTCAGCCCCTGTCCTCTGGTTTTAGTTCAGCCACAGATCAGCCAGAGGAGGGAGAGACTGAGGTTTTCCCTGTATCAGAGAGTAGAGACGCTCAAGGGGTTGCGTGGAGACATCACACAGGGTTTAATTTTCAAATTATTAAAGAATTAAAAAATTCAGTGTCACAATACGGTGCCACTGCTCCCTTTACTCTTGCAGTCTTAGAATCTGTTGCAGAGGAGTGGCTGACTCCTGGTGATTGGGATACTCTAGTGAGAGCAGTTCTTAGTGGTGGTGACCATCTTATTTGGAAATCAGAGTATCATGGGAATTGTAAAGAGACAGCTAGGAGAAACATTCAGACAGGTAATGGTAGGTCCTTTGATGCCTTAGTAGGAGAAGGGCAATTTGCTTCTAGTGATAACCAGATGCAATATGATCCAGGCTTATTTGCTCAAATTTAAAATGCAGCCATGAAGGCTTGGCGTAAACTCCCGGTAAAGGGAGACCCTGGTGCATCTTTAACAGCAGTCAGACAAGGGCCTGATGAACGATTTTCTGATTTTGTTCATCTATGAATGACAACAGCAGGGAGAATTTTTGGTAATTCAGAGGCAGTTATAGATTATGTGAAACAACTTGCATATGAAAATGCCAATCCTGCCTGCCAAGCAGCCATTAGACCCTATAGGAAAAAGACAGACTTTACTGGGTATATCAGACTCTGTTCTGACATAGGGCTCTCCTACCAACAGGGCTTAGCTATGGCAACTGCCATGCAAGGACAATCAGTAAGAGATTTTTTTGGCAAGTAGAGACAAAAAGGCCTGTTTTAAATGTGGCAAGCCTGGACACTTTGCAAAATATTGCAAAGCAGAAAATGAGTTAACCCAGAGACAGCCCAGAAAACAGCCTGGGCTATGCCCACATTACAAACATGGAAGGCATTGGGCTAGTGAATGTAGATCCAGGACAGATGCACAAGGAAACACCCTTTCCCATAATCAGAGAAACAAGAACAGGGGCCATCCCCAGGGCCCGAACCAACACAAGCCAAAACAGGCTTATGGGGTAGTCAGTTTCATACCAGCCAACAACCACCCCTTTCAGAACTTAGTCAAGCAACACCAGGAAGTTCAGGACTGGACCTCAGTTCTGCCACCCACACAGTATTAACCCCAGAATTGGGACCTCAGGCCTTACCCACTGGAGTATTTGGACCCCTCTATCCAAATGTGTTTGGCCTGATAGTGGGAAGAAGCAGTGCCACTATGCAGGGACTACAATTGTTTTCCTGGAGTTATAGACAATGATTACCAAGGTGAGATTAAGGTAATGGCCAAGGCAATACATACAGAATATAGTCACCATTCCTACAAGAAGGAGGATAGCTCAACTATTGTTACTTCCATTGATTCCTACTAATCACAAATATAAGAGTCCTAAGAGAGGGGATCAAGGCTTTGGTTCCTCTGATGCATACTGGGTACAACCTATGGTTAAACAAAAACCTATGATGACAATATTGTGTTAGAAGCCAACTCTTAGCCAAAAGTGGCTATCATCTTTGCAGCCATCTCGAGCCATATACCCTGATAAGAGACTTATTTTCAACAGCCCGCAACAGCTGAGCACACTCTGATAAACATCTTGTTTTGCTGTTTAGTGCTGCCAGCAGCTAGGAGCATGTGGTCTCCACACTGCTAGGCACATGACATAGTGCCTTCAGTTGAGCTTGCCCATGAGGGTAAGGCACGTGGTAAAGGGTATAAATACCCAGGATTTCCTTTCAATAAAAGAGACTTGATTAGACCCTTTGTCTTGTCTCCATCCTTTGTGTCTCTCGCCCCTTCATCCCCACTCTCTCTCTTGCTAGACCCTGACCCGCAGTTGGGAGCAGCAGAATGGCCATTACAAAGTAGCAGCTTGGGCAGTTACAATTAACTACTTCTAACATGGCCGAATATCCATTACCATTCCAAAATGGAGGATTAGGGACATAGTGAAGAAATGCTGGACCAAAGTGAGATTGAATCCCAGCTGGGCAATCTCCAAATTCTGTAGCCTTATGTCTGATGTCAAAGGGCTTAGGTGGGTCTTTGGATCTTACACTCCTTCCAAGTTTGCTGACTGCAGCACACTTTTCTCTCTTAGGCTGGTTTTACATCCTATCTGCTGCTCTCCTTGGTAGGTATCCTATAGCTATGGCATCTCCTACATGCTGGGGTCTCCAATGTAATCCAGGCTTTACCTTCATGCTTTGCACAATGATCTTTCCAGGCCTTCATGCAGAGATTCCCTTGCCACACACCTGGCCTTAGCAGGGTTTCTTTTTCTTTTTTCCACAGAGGAAGATTCCACAACCTTCATGACTCTAGAGCCAGAACCTTGTTGTGAAGGAAGCAAGTCTGCTACCTTCTTGGAATGGAACTTAGTCCTGTCTATGAATTACACTTGCATAAGCTTTGATTTGTTGATACTTTGTTGTGTAAGATTTCCTTTAATTCCATGGGCATTTTGTCTTCACAAATTGTAGGATTAGTTGAGTGTGGCCTCACCCCGAGGACACACCTTACTTTATTATTTTTCTTATCTCTTTTAGCATAACTCCCCTATCTCTTTTAGCACAAACTAAAGCCCCAAAGTTAAATTCTCAGTGCTTTTATTCCCTCCTTTTTAATTTCTTCATCCCTCTGCCCTTGCCCTTTCTCATTGTAGATTTACATAAGGGTAGTCACTAATAATCACATGACAGAATCGATACTAAATTGTCTTGAAATCTTCCCCGCCAATGACATTACTCTAAAACTCTTCAATTTAGTCTTACACAGATTCTTAGGACAAGGCCAAAGGCAGCCACTTTTATTTTTCTTCCAGAGTATCACAAAAATGGTGTTAGGAACCAGCTCAGTTTTTAATGCTGTTCATGAGATTCTTACAGTATGGTCACTGGGGATTCTGGGTAGAATGTGTTTCTATGTATTCAAGCTGACATTTAGAAATGGAATTGGCTAAAGGTGAGGCATTAGTGCTGAGAGCAGTGTGGACTGTTGGAGACAAGAGGTTTCAAACAAGAATGATATTAGCAGCTGGGCTGTTTCCTAAGAGCCAGCGATAGCAATGGAACTAATGAGTGGGATACTCATCAAACAAATGCTAAAGCTAGCTTTCTTAAGTATAATCAATGTTTCTAATTTTCCTACCTCTCCTCACCCCTTAAAAATATTCATTGCCCCAATTCAGCAGGAAGAAGGTATGGGGAGTCGTCATCCTGACTCCTTTGGTTTGAGTGTCTAGTTATGGTTATTTTATAAATTATACAATTATGTTGTCATTTTAAGGGATAATTTGCAAATGTAGCTTTGGACAGGGAAGAAACTAAATAGAGAGCTTAGACTTAGGAATTTCTGCATTTTGTCTTCTCTATCCTTTCTTTCTTAGATAAAAGAAAGGGAGTTGAAGAGAAAAAAGGAAGAATAGAATAATATAAGAAATTAGATGTATGGAGATGGATTCCTAAATTTATTCTTAAATAAAACAGTTATAACTATAATATTGCATTGGTAGAAATCTCTAAATTTTGATGCAGAATTGAAGTTATATTTTCTTACATTCATATATTGATAAAGGTTTAAGGTTTTATTGGTATCAATATTTGTATGTTGATATAAAATTTAAAATTAATTTTGTTACTCTTAAATAGGTATTGTGCCTATGAGATCATTTAAGAATACAAGGATTAGACCTAGTCCTTCTAATAGCTGCTATTATAAACTGTTTAGGATGATTAAGTAATACAAGTTAAAGGTCAAGTAAACTCATGGTAATATTAGATTCTGATTTAATTATAATAAAATGCTTTCAGTATTATTCAAATAATAAATAAGAATAGTCAAGGTTTAACAGTTCAGATATTCTATATGTAGATAGTCTTCAAAAGCATCAGAAGTTCACAGAATATGGCATTTAAAATCATTTCATTATTAATAGATCTTTTGATGAAGAGACATGTCTGCTCCTGCCAGCACCCCCTTCACACTTCAAAGAAGATATTGAGCATTATTACCTCCTTATGGAGTTGCTCCAATTGTGGCAAGTTTGCCATTGGCATGAATTTCCCTAATTCATCTGCAGACAAAATAATACTGTCCAGGAAAGGACACATGATGCAAGATAGTTGACAGCTTAGCTCTGCCAAGACTGGCTAAGCTAGTCATTCATAATTCCTGCTGTCAGATGTCTTAAGGTCTGTTAGATGGATCTGGGTCAGATGGGCAAAGCTGAAGACAGATGTTCCAGTGTTATGAGGAACTGTCCAGGTACTCAACTGTCTCTACACATTGTTTAAGTTTTAGAAGCCATGTTTGTGTGCTTCCTATGTATTAAGGCAATATTTAATTCATACTCAGATCTCTGATGGGGTTAAAGACTAGTTATAGTCTCATGATCAAACAAGTTTTTTACCATTAAGGAAAATGAACTAGATTTAAAAGGATGGTTTTCAGATGATAAAATTAAGCATGATTCAGGTACGGAATTGTAACCACTTTAAGTTAGGATAGATAATAGAGTACTTTATCTAATTGCCAGATGTAATAGATTGAATGTTATAAATGTATATCATGCCTTATGTTTAATTTATATCTGAGAGAAAGGAGCCGTTTTAATTGGACAAAAAGGAGGAAATGTAGTGTGTTTGGCCTAATGCTGTTTATATTATTTTAATTTTGATCAACAAAATTGTTTACACAAGAATTCACATGTCTGCACATAAGACACAGAGGAACCCTTCCCCCAGTTCTGATTGGTAAATAAGTTACTGGCAGCCTATGATTGGGCAGGGTAGACAGAGGCAGGATTTTAGGATTCATGGGCTAGGGACAGAAAGGAAGGAGAAGGAAGAGAGAGATCTGCCATTCTGGGAGAAAGAGAGGAAAGATGCCACACTTGAAAGGTGTAGGACAGAGAGCATAGCCATCATGTAGGAGCCAGGGACAAGTGGCCCCAAGTGGGCTACCTGACTGAGTCCAGGGCAGCAAAGATAAAATACAGATTTTAATGAGTAATAATGTCTTAGTTAGGCAATTGTCTTAGTTAGGGTTTTACTGCTGTGAAAGACACTATGACCAAGGCAAGTCTTATAAAGGACAATTTTTAGTTGGAGATGGCTTACAAATTCAGAGCTTCAGTCCATTATCACCAAGTGGGGACTATAGCAACATCTAGGCAGGCATGATGCAGGCAAGGCTGAGAGTTCTACATCTTCATCTGAAGGCTGTTAGTGAAAGACTGACTTCTAGGCAGCGACAACTAGGGTATTAAAGACCACACCCACAGTGACACACTTATTCCAACAAGGCCACACCTCCTAATAGTGCCACTCCATGGCCTAATCATATACAATCCATCACAGGAATATTGGAGGGAGGTGGGTTAGCCACGTGGAGGTTAGGAAATGGTCCAGTCCTTGAGCTATTTTAGACATATCAAAATATAAAGGCTATATGTTTGTGTATTTCACTGGTAAACCCAGAACATTGGGGTGGATATCAAGGAATATACCACTGATGGGATCAATTTAAGTATTTAATTGAGTACCACTACAATAATCAAATATCAGCACTTAAAATTATAATCATCCCAAATCTAGACGCCTATATATCAGCATAAGAACACAATAACAGCCAGGACACTATGTTTCCATTAAAGTGCATCAGCCTTACTACAGTAGGCCTTTAGAAATGCAATACAGCTTGAAGTACAAGATAAGGACTGCAGAAATAGCCTTTATTAGTATGTTAGAGGTCCTCAAAGAAGAAACGAATAAATCCATGAATGAAGCCTGCGAAAGCACAAACAAAAAGTGGAATGCAATGAAAAAAACAGTTGAAGACATGAAAGTAGAAATAGAATCAATAGAGAAAACCAAAATTTAGGGAAACCTGGAAGTGAAAAAGTTAGGAACTCAATCAGGGACCTCAAATAGTGGCAAGTCTCAACAAGAGAACACAAGAAATGGAAGAAAGAATCTCAAGCATGAAGAGAATATAGAAATATCAAGGCAGAAAGCATCCAGGAACTTGGGGATACTATGAAAAGGCCAAATCTATGAAAAATAGGAATAGAGGAAGGAGAAGAAACCCAGGTCAAAGGCATGGAAAATATTTTCAACAAAATTATAGAATGAAGTTTTTCCCAATCTAAAGAAGTAGATACCTATCAAGGTACAAAAGCCATTCAGAACATCAAATAGAATGGACCAGAAAAGAAATTCCCCATGGCACATGATAATCAAAACACTATATGTACAGAACAAAGAAGGAATATTAAAATCTATGAGGGAAAAGAGCAAACAATATATAAAGTAAGACCTCTTAGAATAACACCTGACTTTTTATTGAATTTTAAAAGCCAGAAGGACTTGGGCAGAAAAATGTTCTATAAACTCTTAAGAGACCACAGATTCTGCCCATATTATTATACCTAGAGAGATTTTCAATCACAATAGATGGAGAAAGATAGTCCATGATAAAATCAAATTAAAGCAATATCTAGCTACAGATTCAGCCCTACAAAAGTCAACGGAATGAAAACTTCAATTTGAAGGTATTAGCTACACCCAAGAAAACAAAAGGAATAAATAATATTAGACCAGAAAAATCAACTGAGGTAGGGAGGTTTGGTAAACTCACACCATGGCAGCAAAGTAATGGGAATCAACAAACACTGATATTCAACATCAATAGTCTCAAATTGCCAAGAAAATGCACAGATTAACAATGTATTTGAAAACAAGATCTATCCTTTAGCTGCATTGAACAACCACATTGTAACATCAAGAATAGGCATCAGCTCAGAGTGAAGGGAGTAAAAATATATTCCAAGCAAATGGCCCTCATGAGCAAACCAGGGTAGCCATTTTACAATTGTACAAAATAGACGAAGTTCATCAGAAGAGATTTTGAAGTCAGAAAATGATTCTGGGGTAAGCTGTGTACTTTTACACAGAGAGATGTCCATTGATACATAAGCCATTTCAGGGAACATGGTGCAAAGAATGGTGGGGGATCCAGTGAGATCAATATTTTTAAATGTTTTATCCCTATGTCATTAAAAAACTTATTCCTTTTTTACATGTTTATTTTATAATCCTGAGGCCTAGGTATTTTCTTTATTGCTGTTTATCTTTTCTAGACTACTACTGTATTACTAGCATTTGGACTCAGCTCTGTTATTCGACAAATACTTGCATATTTTATTAACCACCAGAGTAATCATTACCCATCAAAGGGAAATGCCAACAACTCCAATATTGACAGACAGACAGACAGACAGAGACAGTGGCAGAGGATTATGTTCAGTTCCCTGCCTGAATTTCAGGACTTGGTGTGACTTCAGTGGAACTTGTTAGGCAATATATATATATTTATTCTTATTTGCTCACTTTACCTCCTGCTTACTGCCCTCCTCCCAGTCATCTCCTCCCACAATTCTTCCTTCATTCCCCTTCTCCTTCTCCTCTAAGTGGATGGGACCCCCCTTGAATATCCCCCCAACCATAGCACACCAAGTATTAGTGAGGCTAAATACATCCTCTCCCACTGAGGCCGGGCAAGGCAGTCCAACTAGAAGAACATATCCCTGAAGTGGGTTTGGCCTAATGCTGCTTGTGTTATAATGTTAATTTTGGTCCCCCAAACTGCTTGCATAAGTGTCTGCATATAAGACACTGAGGGACCCTGCCCTCAGTTGGTTCCCATTGGTAAATAAAGATGCCAGCAGCTAATGGATGAGGAAGGCAGACAGAGGTGGGACTTTTAGGATTCCTGGGTTTGGGAAAGAGAGGGAAACAGAATCTTTCTGAGAAGGGCATAGGGTGGACCATGCTATGAAGAAGAGGAGGATGAGACAGCTAAAATGTAGTATAATGGAAAGTAGTCCTAAGGGGGTCAGAGGGCTGCCCAGAAGGTAACAGGGCAACAAAGATGAAATGTAGATTTGGAAGGTGTTAATTCAGGTACCCTGGAGGGGTATGTTTGCTATCTGTGAAGAGGTTTAAAAGTGTCCAGCCATTGATCTAATCAAGGTGTAATGGCTATTCCTGGTTTTCAACGTGACTATATCTGGAATGAACTACAGTCCAGAATTTGTGAGCTTACCTGTGATCCAGATCCTGAGGCTGGAATACACAAATTTCTGACCTGGATCTTGGCATGGAGATCTCAAGACATAGTGGCCATGAAAAACTTAGGCCAAGGCAAGGTAGTAGATACCTTTAATCCCAGGAGACTGAGGCAAGGAGATCTTTGAGTTTAAGGTCAGCCTGGGACAAAGCAAGTCCCTGATCCAGGAGTAATGGCACACACCTTTAATCTGGGCCACACCTTCTGCTGGAGACCTACTTAAGGACATTGGAAGAAGGAAGATTCACTCTTCTCCTGCTTGCACTTACTTGCCAGGACATCTGTTGGAACCTACTTCTACAGAAGACCAGCTAAAACAACTAGCCTCATGAGACTGAGCAACTACTAGATTCTTGGACTTCCCATTCACAGCTGACCATTGTTGGGTTAGTTGGACTACAGATTGTAAGTCATCACAATAAATTCCCTCAACACAGAGAGACATTCCACAAGTTCTGTGACTCTAGAGAATCCTGACTAATACACAAGTCATATCAAATTAACTGGCATGTGTGTCTTTCATTTGAGAAACTAGAGCGCTCCTGGACAGGCGCCAACACTTGTGTGTGACTGGCCAGGAGCTCAGAGTGGGTTAACTAATTCACAGCTACATTTTCCATATATAGGTGCTGAGACTCTCCCAGCCTGGAGGAGGTTGAAACAGGACACAGAATAGGACTCTGATATGACTTCAAAGACTGATGGTCTCCAGATGTTCTATGCTAATTCTGAGGGTTACAAGCTGCTGACTTAGGTGATTAAAACATGTAGTCTAACAGCAGGGGGTTAAGTAATGTAGCTTGTGTTCTATCTCAGAAGGAACTTTGTGACTCTAACTTTCAGCCTGCTAGTCAAAGTCACAGGAAGAAAAAGGGACATGTTTAAAAGTGATTTTAGTATTTATTTCTAAGTTGTAAAAGGTTTCTTATGAAAGATCTCTAAGAAAAAGGGGCCTTTGGCCTGGGGCGGACCTGCAGCTGGTCTGCTCCTGTGGAAACACTGGATCCTGAGACATCCTAGAGGGACACACTGCACCCAGAGCAGAGGCTGGTCTGCTCCTGTGGAAACACAGGATCCTGAGACATCCTAGAGGGACTCACTGCACCTAGAGCAGAGGCCCGCCCCGTCCGGACTATAACTTCCCTTGCGCCTGGAGCCTGGTCCTTTGGCCTGGGGCGGACCTGCAGCTGGTCTGCTCCTGTGGAAACACCGGATCCTGAGACATCCTAGAGGGACTCACTGCACCTAGAGCAGAGGGTAAGACACCTTGCCCAATACCCCAAAGCCCAGAGTTACAACTGGGAGCCAGGTGGGGCTTAAGGAACTAGCAGGCACCCAAAGCCCGCCCCTCCAGACTATAACTTCCCTTGCGCCGGGAGCCTGGTCCTTTGGCCTGGGGCAGACCTGCAGCTGGTCTGCTCCTGTGGAAACACCGGATCCTGAGACATCCTAGAGGGACACACTGCACCCAGAGCAGAGGAGCAGAGGACACTTAGCGGGTCTGCGCCTGTGGAAACATCTGATCCTGAGACATCCTAAAAGACCTACTGCATCCAGAGCAGAGGGAGCTTAGGATCACAGGAACACAGAGACATCTGGAATCCGAGGAGATCTGACACAAGCAAGATAACTGGAAAGACAGACTCCAGTCAGACACAGTGAGCACAGGTAACACTAGAGCCAACCAGATGGCGAAAGGCAAGCGCAAGAACACAAGCAACAGAAACCAAAGTTACCTGACATCATCAGAACCCAGTTCTCCCACCATAGCAAGCCCTGGATACTCCATCACACAGGAAAAACAGGACTCAGAATTAAAATCACTTCTCATGATGATGATGGAGGATTTTAAGAAGGACATAAGTAACTCCATTAAAGAAATACAGGAGAACACAGGTAAACAGGTAGAAGCCCTCAAAGAGGAAACACAAAAATCCTTGAAAGAATTGAAAGAGAACACAGGTAAACAGGTAGAAGCCCTTAAAGAGGAAACACAAAAATCCTTTAAAGAATTTCAAGAAAACACAATCAAACAGGTGAAGGAATTGAACAAAACCATCCAGGATCTAAAACTGGAAATAGAAACAATAAAGAAATCTCAAAGGGAGACTACTCTGGAGATAGAAAACGTAGGAAAGAGATCAGGAGTCATAGATGCAAGCATCACCAACAGAATACAAGAGATAGAAGAGAGAATCTCATGCACAGAAGATACCATGGAAAACCTCGACACAAAAGTCAAAGAAAATGCAAAATGCAAAAAGCTCCTAACACAGAACATCCAGGAAATCCAAGATGCAATCAGGAGACCAAACCTAAGGATAATAGGTATAGATGAGAGTGAAGATTCCCAATCTAAAGGGCCAGTAAATATCTTCAACAAAATTATAGAGGAAAATTTCCCCAACCTAAAGAACGAGACACTCATAAACATACAAGAAGCCTACAGAACACCAAACAGACTAGACCAGAAAAGAAATACCTCCCGTCACATAATAATCAAAACACCAAATGCACAAAACAAAGAAAAAATACTAAAAGCAGTAAGGGAAAAAGGTCAAGTAACATATAAAGGCAGACCTATAAGAATTACACCAGACTTTTCACCAGAGACTATAAAAGCCAGAAGATCCTGGTCTGATATTATACAGACCCTAAGGGAACACAACTGCCAGCCCAGACTGCTATACCCAGCAAAACTCTCAATCACTATAGATGGAGAAACCAAGATATTCCATGACAAAACCAAATTTGCACAATATCTTCCCACAAACCCAGCACTTCAAAGGATAATTGATGGAAAACGCCAACACAAGGAAGGAAACTACAACCGAGAAGAAGCATGGAAGTAATCTTCCAACAACCCCCCAAAAAAAGGTAGCTACACAAACATAATTCCACCTCTAATAACAAAAATAACAGGAAGCAACAATCATTTTTCCTTAATATCCCTTAACATCAATGGACTCAATTCTCCAATAAAAAGACGTAGACTATCAGACTGGATACATAAACAGGACCCAGAATTTTGTTGCATACAAGAAACGCACCTCAGTGACAAAGACAGACATTACCTCAGAGTAAAAGGCTGGAAAACAATTTTCCAAGCAAATGGTCCCAAGAAACAAGCTGGAGTAGCCATTCTAATATCAAATAAAATCGACTTTCAACCAAAAGTAATCAAAAAAGATAAGGAAGGACACTTCATACTCATTAAAGGAAAAATCTACCAAGATGAACTCTCAATTCTGAACATCTATGCTCCAAATGCAAGGGCACCTACATACATAAAAGAAACTTTACTAAAGCTCAAAGCACAC
Source organism: Mastomys natalensis (assembly GCA_021653895.1). Lineage (NCBI taxonomy): Eukaryota > Metazoa > Chordata > Mammalia > Rodentia > Muridae > Mastomys > Mastomys natalensis. The sequence continues at coordinate 77,265 of JAJTUV010002463.1, forward strand.
ATTGCACCTCACACAATAATAGTGGGGGATTTTAACACCCTGCTCTCTCCAATGGACAGATCGTGGAAACAGAAACTAAACAAAGACACATTGAAATTAGCAGAAGTTATGGACCAAATGGATTTAACAGATATCTATAGAACATTTCATCCTAAAGTAAAAGAATATACCTTTTTCTCAGCACCTCATGGTACCTTCTCCAAAATAGACCATATAATTGGTCACAAAACAGTCCTCAACAGATACAAAAAGATTGAAATAATCCCCTGCATCCTATCAGATCACCACGGACTAAGGCTGGTCTTTAATAATGACAGAACCAAGGGAAAACCCACATCCATGTGGAAACTGAACAATGCTCTACTCAATGATGACTTTGTCAAGGAAGAAATAAAGAAAGAAATTAAAGACTTTCTAGAATTTAATGAAAATGAGGAAACATCATACCAGAACTTGTGGGACTCCATGAAAGCAGTGCTAAGAGAAAAAATCATAGCTCTAAGTGCCTACAAAAAGAAATTGGAGAGAGCACACATTAACAACTTGACAGCACACCTGAAAGCTCTAGAACAAAAAGAAGCAAATACACCCAAGAGGAGTAGGCATCAGGAAATAATCAAACTCAGGGCTGAAATCAACCAGTAGAAACAGAAAGAACTATACAAAATATCAACAAAACCAGGGTGGTTCTTTGAGAAAATCAACAAGATAGATAAACCCTTAGCCAGATTAACCAGAGGGCACAGAGACAGTACCCAAATTAATAAAATCAGATCTGAAAAGGGAGACATAACAACAGAAACTGAGGAAATTCAAAAAATCATCAGATCCTACTACAAAGGCCTATACTCAACAAAACTGGAAAATCTGGATGAAATGGACAATTTTCTAGACAGATACCAGGTACCAAAGTTAAATGAGGAGCAAATAAACCATCTAAACAGTCCCATAACCCCTAAAGAAATAGCAGCAGTCATTAAAAGTCTCCCCACCAAAAAAGCCCAGGACCAGATGGTTTTAGTGCAGAATTCTATCAGACCTTCAAGGAAGACCTAATACCAATTCTCTTCAAACTATTCCACAAAATAGAAACAGAAGGAACACTACCCAATTCGTTCTATGAAGCTACAATCACACTCATACCTAAACCTAACAAAGACCCAACAAAGAAAGAGAACTTCAGACCAATCTCTCTTATGAATATCGATGCAAAAATACTCAATAAAATTCTAGCAAACCGAATCCGAAGAACACATCAAAACAATCATTCATCATGATCAAGTGGGCTTTATCCCAGGAATGCAGGGATGGTTCAATATTCGGAAATCCATCAATGTAATCCACTACATAAACAAACTCAAAGAAAAAAACCACATGATCATCTCATTAGATGCTGAGAAAGCATTTGACAAAATTCAACATCCCTTCATGGTAAAAGTCTTGGAAAGAACAGGAATTCAAGGACCATACCTAAACATAGTAAAAGCAATATACAGCAAACCAGTAGCTAACATCAAACTTAATGGAGAGAAACTTGAAGCATTCCCACTAAAATCAGGGACTAGACAAGGCTGCCCACTCTCTCCCTACCTATTCAATATAGTACTGGAAGTCCTAGCCAGAGCAATCAGACAACAAAAAGAAATCAAAGGAATACAAATAGGAAAGGAAGAAGTCAAAATATCACTATTTGCAGATGATATGATAGTATACTTAAGTGACCCCAAAAACTCCACCAGAGAACTCCTAAACCTGATAAACAACTTCAGCAAGGTGGCAGGTTATAAAATCAACTCGAACAAATCAGTAGCCTTCCTCTACATGAAAGATAAACAGGCTGAAAAAGAAATTAGGGAAATGACACCCTTCACAATAGTCACACATAATATAAAATACCTCGGGGTGAATCTAACCAAGCAAGTGAAAGATCTGTATGACAAGAACTTCAAGTCTCTGAAGAAAGAAATTGAAGAAGATCTCAGGAAATGGAAAGATCTCCCATGCTCATGGATTGGCAGGATTAATATAGTAAAAATGGCCATCTTGCCAAAAGCAATCTACAGATTCAATGCAATCCCCATTAAAATACCAACTCAATTCTTTACAGAACTAGAAAGAGAAATTCTGAAATTTATTTGGAACAACAAAAAACCCAGGATAGCGAAAACCATTCTCAACAATAAAAGAACTTCTGGAGGAATCGCCATCCCTGACCTCAAGCTTTACTACAGAGCAGTAGTGATAAAAACGGCCTGGTATTGGTACAGAGACAGGCAGGAAGATCAGTGGAATAGAGTTGAAGACCCAGAAATGAACCCACACAACTATGGTCATTTAATCTTTGACAAAGGAGCTAAAACCATCCAGTGGAACAAGGACAGCATTTTCAACAAATGGTGCTGGTTCAACTGGAGGACAGCATGCAGAAAAATGCAAATCGATCCATTCCTATCTCCTTGTACAAAGCTCAAGTCCAGGTGGATAAAGGACCTTCACATAAAACCAGACACACTGAAACTAATAGAAGAGAAAGTGGGGAAGACCCTCGAATACCTAGGCACAGGGGAAAGTTTCCTGAACAGAACACCAATGGCCTATGCTCTAAGATCAAGAATTGACAAATGGGACCTCATAAAATTGCAAAGTTTCTGTAAGGCAAAGGACACTGTCAATAGGACAAAACGGCAACCAACAGATTGGGAAAAGATCTTTACCAATCCCACATCCGATAGAGGACTAATATCCAATATATACAAAGAACTCAAGAAATTAGACTCTAGGCAACCAAATAACCCTATTAAAAAATGAGTAAGGAGCTAAACAAAGAATTCTCAACTGAGGAAATGCGAATGGCCGAGAAGCACCTAAAGAAATGTTCAGCATCCTTGGTCATCAGGGAAATGCAAATCAAAACAACCCTGAGATTCCACTTCACACCAGTCAGAATGGCTAAAATAAAAAACTCAGGTGATAGCAGATGCTGGCGAGGATGTGGAGAAAGAGGAACACTCCTCCATTTTGGTGGGATTGCAAGATGGTGCAACCACTATGGAAATCAGTCTGGCGGTTCCTCAGAAAATTGGACATATCACTACCTGAGGACCCAGCTATACCACTCCTGGGTATATATCCAGAAGATGCTCTAACACATAACAAGGACATATGCTCCACTATGTTCATAGCAGCATTATTTATAATAGCCAGAAACTGGAAAGAACCCAGATGCCCTTCAACAGAGGAATGGATACAAAAAATGTGGTACATTTATACAATGAATATTCTCAGCTATTAAAAACAATGAATTTGATAAATTCATATATAAATGGATGGAACTAGAAAATATCATCCTGAGTGAAGTAACCCAATCACAAAAGAACATACATGGTATTCACTCACTGATTATTGGATTTTAGCCCAGAAGCCTGAAATACCCAAGATACAACTCACAGACCACAAAAAGCTCATGAAGAATGATGACCAAGTAGGGGGGGCTTCAGTCCTTCTTAGAAGGAGTAACAAAATACTCAAGGGTGCAAATATGGAGACACAGTGCAGGACAGAAACTGAAGAAGAGACAGACCATTCCACCTGGATATCCATCCTATGTGCAGTCACCAAAGGTAGAGGTTGATGTGGATGTCAGGATGTACATGCTGACAGGAGCCTGATATAGCTGTCTCCTTAGAAGTCTGCAAGAGTCCGACATACTCAGAGGCAGAAGCCCACAGCTAACCATTAAACTGATCACGGGTTCCCAATGGAGAAGATAGAGTGAAGGCTGAAGGAGTTGAGAGGATTCGAGACACCATGAGGAAAGCAACAATCCCAACCAACCAGAGCCCCCAGGGTCTAAACCACAAGCCTGGGAGCGTTAGGGAGGGACCCATGGCTCCAGCTATATATGCAAGGGAGCTATATATAAGTGGGAGAAGAGATCCTTGGTCCCATGAAGAGTGGACGTCGTGGGGGGGGATACTCGAGGGTGGGGAGGTGAGGTACAGGGGAGGGTGGAAGGGGGTACACCAACGTGGAGATAGGAGGAGGGGGAAGGGATAGTGAGTTCCTGGGAGGGAGGGGGGAAATGGGGTAAGGAGGAAACATCTGAAATGTATAAAAAATTTACAATAAAAAATTTCCAATTAAAAAAAAAAGAAAAAGGGGAAAAACAGAATGAATAAAAAAGGGAAATAAGGGAAAATTTTTGCTTGTCTCTGTCCTCAGCACTTACACAACTTTCAGAATACAAGATCACATGGTAAAAATGTTCACCACAAGTGTTCACATACATTCAAATCATAAATTGAAATAGAAGTTTACAACAGAGAACGTTTACATGCATATCCTTTAGGAGTAATTTTCCTGCCAAGCATTCACCACTTGTCACAGCTCCACAGGTTTATTGAGAGTTAAAAACTATAACTAAGTTATTAGTGAAGGTTTGTATAGATAAATCTGGTCAATATTTTATCTTCTGTCATGACCTTTGGTTAATGGTTTTACAACTTATTGGAATGTGCTCTGAGTAGTAGAAAGTCTGGTTATCATCTAGCAGCAATTAACTGGTGACACATGGGAGACTGGCACAATTCTCATTGTAGTTTTGACTATCAGAAAAGACCTGAATAGCAGTCTCACTATTAAAGAGCTTAATAAATATTAGAGCTAAATAAATAAATATAACTTTAGGAATTCTTATAGGATCATCATTAAGAACTAAGAAATCATCTATTTATATATCTATATAGCATAACTAGAAGATAGTACATCTTTGTAGATATTTGTAGATCTGCTCAAAAGGGTGGGCTAATGCCTAGTGATATATATGTTTAATAATAACAGGAAAACATATTAATAGCAGGAATCTTTCCTAAAATGATTTTCTCCTGGGCCTTGCCTACTGGAGTTCCATCATAGGTTTTAATTTAAGGCGTTCATCTCAGGAAGATCACCTGCTAGTTATTAGCTTGTCCTATGATGGCTCCTGACATATATGCAATAGCTTTTGTGATAGGCCCCCCTCCAGTTGTTCAGGACCTACATGAAGACCAAGCTGCATATGAGTGGAGAGGCCTAGGTCCAGCCCATGTATGTTCTTTGGTTGGTGGTTCAGACTCTGAGAGACTCAAGGGTTCAGGCTAGTTGACTGTTGATTTTAGGATGAAATTTTCATCTTTGGACTTTTTTTTTAACTTGGATTTTGTTTTCAGGAATAGAGAAAGCAAAAAAAAAAAAAAAAAAGGAAAAATTTGTATATAATAATGTGCAACAAGACATATCTATCTATCTATCTATCTATCTATCTATCTATCTATCTATCTATCTATCTATCATCTTAAGTATGAAAGCAGCAATTAGATATGATGGTTCTGGCCCAGAATCTCAGCAATTGGAAAGTTAAAGGAGAAGGATAATGAGTTCAAAGCCAGCCTGGCTACAAAGTGAGAGACATCAACTACATAATACATATATACATACGTATGTATGTACATACATACCTACCTACTTATATATGTATGTACGTATGTATGTATGTGCATACATACATATATATGAACAGATTCCTCACCGATACCACCTTGTTACGGAAGTCTTGGCTTCTCTTAACCCAGCTAGTACCAGAACTCACATAAGACAAACTGCTTCTAATCATGTATATAGTTCACATCTTTGCCCCTAATGACTTCTGAGGGAAGGCCTTGGTCAACTGGAGTTCAGAGCCCTGGCCCTAGACTAGGCATGCCAAGAGTTCCACTTCTCCTACAACCAGCTATGGATGCCAGACTGTCCAGGTCATTTCTCTGCCTGTTCCACTGTCTCAGTCTTTAACCCACATATGTAGACAGGATGTTCTACTGCCTGTAACATAGTAGTTAAGAAATATGGGACAATCCTGGTTATAAAGTAACAAGAATAAAAACATATCCTGAAATACCACTCTTTAGGTGTTAAGAATGTTGTAGAGAATGTCCTGTGTCTTTGAGATGCCACCTGAGGGACAATTACCTCCTATTGAGGGACAATTACTCCATCGTGTTACATATGAAGATATGCCTGGAGGAATCTCAGGAGACTGAATCACACTGACACATTCCAAGACTCCAGACACGATTAATGTGACATAAACTGTAGCTGAGCCACAAATAGCAAAAGGGAATTTCTTGAATTCATGGAGGATACACTAAAATCACAAAGGTCCTGTCTTCCATGTCTTTTACATGTGTGCCTCTGGAGGTTTGAATGAGAACATCCTCATTGGTTCATGTATTTGAATGTTTCCCAGTCTGTGGAAGTATCTGGGAGGAATTAGGAGATGTACCTTGGAGGCATGTGTGTCACTGGGAATAGGATTTGAGGTTTCCTAGTTAGTTGTTTCTGCCATGGTTTGTGGTTCATGATGTAAGTTCTTGGCTACTATGACAGTGAAATGCCTGTTTGCTGCCATGCTTTCCATCACGATGGTCATGAATTCAAACACTGCAACCATAAATGCCAAATGAAGCATTTTCTTTTGGAAGTTACCTTGATGATAGTGTCTTGTCATAGCAATAAAAAAATTAACTAAGACAATGCCTTTGAGAGAAAAGACACCAACCTAATAAAAAGGATGTATAATATACAAAAATTGAAGCACAGAGTCATAAACACACGTGACTGTCTTTGATGCAGACTATTTGGAAGAAAATATGGGTAGAGTAAATATGAGGAAGGGAAGCCAGCACAATGCAGAGATTGGAAACACATCTCAGCTCTGGTGTCCATGCACAGACATCATCCTGAGTCCAACTGTGGTTATTTATTCTTTGGTGCTGGTCACCTTTTCCTAAATATTTTCTGGTACAAAAATAAAACTAACCTCAGGACATGAGGAGACAGGAGTCTTTCTCCATTTCTGGGACCTTACTGCAGCATGGAGGTGTCCATTCAGTCCTGGAAACAAGAACTTCATAACCTGAACCAGACATACTGGTGACACCAAAGAGTCTGACCCAAAACAGTTTGTTGTTGTCTAATCATACAGAGCAAAGTAATGAACTGATTAAAAATTATACATGTATATCTAGCTTGCTAATTATGTCAAGTAGAATTAACTTTTTGCCAGGTCAAAACATAATAAAACCGAAAAACTTATCAAATCATTGGTTAACTTGGGCCACAGAGAACATGGGATATGTGAGTTGGGCTGTTGGGCAGTGAGAGTGTCAGGACCCCTGCTTCCATTCTGCGGTACCAGAGCAGGTGACTGGGATCACATAGGGAGCCAGACCTCTGACGAGTGCCTCCCACTTAAAGTGGACTCAGAGGAGACAGGATGTCTATAGCACATGGCTGAAGACACAGACCAACTTTCGTCCACTTAACAAACCTAAAATCAAATTGGTAACTTGTTTGTCTCCACTCCCTATGACTAGTGCTAGCCCACAGACACAGAACTCTGTGTATAAAAGCTGGCTGCACCATTCATTTCATGGCTGCTCAACCCCTTTCTGTAGCTCTCAGTATGGTAATATTTTGGGATTTAATGTTCTCGACTAAATTTACATCAGCCTGTAACTTCATTGATGTAGTTTAAGAACCTAATATTTACTAAACACTGGCAGTTGCTAGACCATTAGGGGTGAAACACTGGAAGCTTTTGTTCCCCAGTATTTGGCATTTAGAAGGTCAGACTCAAGCACAGATACACCTCAGTACATAACACTTTGGCCCAGAAGGGATTTTTTTTTTCCTCTGTGAAAACCGAGAGCAAACTATTTGGCTGCTTTAAAATCTAAAAATATAGCTTATTAAGTCCAAACGCCATTTGCAGCTGCACAACTCTGGGACCACTGGAGTTGAAAAATAATTTACAATTAGCCAAAAAAACCATCTAATTTCATTTTCTATTTTGAATAACAAAATAAAACCAACGTATTTTGGTATGAAAATTTGCACCTGTATAGTAAATTTTCATGAATATTAGGTGGGGCCTTAAAAATGAGCTCTTTAGCCACAGACAATTATTCAACTAACCACAATATTTTAGCAAACATTTCAGAAATCAACACACTGCATGTATTAAAATGAGCATTCAAGTTTGGGTTAAAATTATTTTGAAATCCTACAGCAACCTTTACTCAGGGCTGTTCACTGTGAACGGAACAAATGGTTTCTGTTTCCTCAGAGCTTACCAATGAAGAAGGAAGATTTAAAACAAGGATTTAACAAATATAAATAGTAAAGAAATGAACTAATTCAAATGTGTTTTAGTAACACACCAGTCTAAGTTGAGACAGGACATTTGTTTAGTGTCATGTTTATGGGACGCTGCCCTTCTGGCTCCCAATATGTTCTAAATCACCACAGACAGCAGCAGCCACAGCCGTTATTCCACACTGACCTTCTCTTTTATCCTCAAAGTCCAAACCTACTGCCTTAGAAATGAGTAAATTACTCCTCCCAAACATTCTCTTATGGTTATTCTTCAACTTCACAGACAAATCTGGTCCCTTCCTCTTCTGATACATACCCAGGAGCTCTTCATAGTCATCAGCAGAGTGCAGAATCCTCAGTGGAGTTACAATGCACTTTATAGATGACTTTCAAGGCTTCTTTTAAGTTCTTACTATACCTCAGTCACAAAGACACAAGGTTCCTCCTTCTTTGTGTCACCCAGCTTCAATAACAAACACCCTATACTATATTTATTACAAATGGATATTAGATGAGGGAAGCTTGGAGATCATTCCCTAGCAAACAAAATAAAGATAAATAACAGCTATCAGAAGAGGTAGGTGATGCCTGAATATTTTTAACTTAAATAGTAAGTTAGACATGGACCTTCATAAAACAGGAAAGTCCAGAGTTCATCCTAAAAGGACTGGCTTGGTTTAAAGAACTCATCACTCCCACTGACAGAAAGTGCCAATAGCTGATGCGGAGCCAGAGAAGCTTGGAAAATCTGCACCATATGTTCATTAACAGACATTTTAAAGAGCTGAGGCAAAGGCCACATCTATGGCAGCAGCACAGGCAGAAGGAGTGACTAAGAAAAGACCTTCTTCTGTCAGCATGAGGTAGTCTGAGAGGCTCTAAGATGACATTTCAAAAATACCCTAAAACCCTCTGTGAACAGCAGTCTTGGAATTCTCAGAGCAAGAGCCACAGGACTACATGCTGAGACCTGGCCAACAGAATCCTGCAAGACTGTGAGGCAGAAACTTTATGCAGTACTCAGCCGGAGGGATCCAGAGTCTACAGAGAAACTCACAGCTCATATTCTCCAAGCAGTGCATCAGACAATGGTAAGTACCAAGCTGAGGAAAGGGGCAATATTCACAAAGTGTCACTTGAAGGACCTTTGTAACTTTGCTTTTGTCAAACAAACCTATTTTTAATGCTGGTTCTTAAATGCTCTAACCTCCATTTTAGCCCATCACCCATAAGAGGTAGTGAGAAAGAAAGGATACAGGGGAAATGGACCTGTTTAGAAAGGTTCATTAGAAAGGTTCATTCTATGTTGTCTGGAAATTGGCAGTTCAGTTCACAGGTTAGCAGTGGCAGCACAAGCTACTCACTAACACTTCACAGATACAGCAACAGTCCAGTTCAGTAGAGTCGGGATATCAACCAGGAATCAGCAGCGGTGGGTGACACTACCTAGCAGAGACAGTCAGGCCTCTGCCTTGGCTCAGTCAGCAAGAGGGACCAGGAGGAATGCCAGAAGTTCTTGGCTGTGCCTCTCTCAGGGAAGCAAAGATCAGCGAAGATGCAAGACCCACAAGTGTTGCACAACTAGCTCTATAAGCAAGCATAGCTCAGCCTCCATCACTGTCCATTGTGTTTGATTTGTATCCTTCAAAACATCATGTGTCCTCTTCAGGTCTTGCCCCAGTACATGCGTCTATCTCAGCTGACATTACTCTGCCAATCACCTGAGTCTATGGAAGTAGCAAGAAATTGCAGCACACTACCAGAAGTTTTCTGGTGCATTTCTCTATGTAGTTCCGACAAATGCAGCTCAACTACACAGTATAAGGTGGAGCAATACATGCATATTGTTAGCAAAGAATTCTTCATCATGTGTCCTTTCACATGCTTGCTTTAGCAGAACATCCGTTCACCTGTGTCTGCTTCAGCTAAATGTTCCTTTGCATATTTGCCCCAGCAAAACACCATCCAACTAACTTTCCAAAGAACTTTTAAGTTTCCACTTCAGACTTTCTCCTCCTCTTTACCTTCACTGCACTAAGTATTATCTGAGATTCCATCCATTAAGCACCATCCCCTGATCAGACTGCATCAGTAACCAAGTCCCTGAAAGGAAGGCCCAGAGGCAAGGACATGCCTGAAAATGCAAATTCCCAGGGTGAAATAGGATTGTGGGAGCTTTTGAGAAGTAACAAGAGACTCAAAACTGAATCCAGCTCACAAGCTCAATGACATTCATATATTAGATGTTTACCCAGCTCTCTCTCTCCATTGCATCTATTCTTCTGTTAATGCCTCATGTCAGTTCAGCATGGCAGCTGATTCCTCTTGTGTCTCTGCCCTATATTTCTTTTTCTCCTTTTTGTTATTATTTTAAAAAAATTTACCTTTCAAAAACCATAAACCAGTCTGATGTGAAAAGTCTTCCTGTCTCAATCTTCTGAGACCTAGGACTGCTGTACATAATACTTCTTATATTTTTTATAACATGACTATTTGAAAATTAATTTTTAAAATTATTTTTAATTCCCTCTCTCTGAGTGAATATAGGTGCCCTCAAAAAACCAAAAATGTCATATCCTACTGGAGCTAATGGTACAGGTGGCTGTGAACCACTTTTGTATAGGTGCTGTTAATCTGGAAAAAGAAGAAAGCGCTTGACCATTAAGACATCTCTCCTACCCTTTCTGATCATTTTTGGGTTACTTTTCTGTATTTTTTTTTTGGCTTTCAAAAATATGTCCATACAATATACTTTGATCTTATTCTTTCCCCTGTCCTAGCTCATCTCAGATTGTCTCAACCACTGTACCTACCTAACTTTATTTTTCCCAGCTTCTTCCCTCCATGCCTTAAAACAATCTAAATGAACAAACCCCAAAGTCAAATAATGCAAACAAAATTAAAAGGAAACAAGGAAGCACATAAAAACTGTAGTGCATTTTGTGAGGGCCAGTTCCATCTGAGCACAGGGCCTGCTCTGAACTGCAATTGATACACTGCTGTCACTTCATTGGAGAAAACTGATATTCGTTCTTCTAGCAGTTATCAACTGCAAAAAAAATTCTTGGCTAGAGGTGAAATATGTACTCTCTGCCCCTTCTCACTGCTGGAATTTTTGTCTAGTTTGAAACTGTACAGGTCTTATGAATTCTGTTCCAGCTCCTATGAGTTCATGTGTGCACCAATCCTGTTGTGTGTGAGTCATACTATTTCCTTGGAGTCATCTGCCGCCTCTGGCTCTTCCAATCTTTCAGTTTCCTCTCCCATGTAGATCCCTGAGCCTTGTGGGGAGGATTGAGTACTCCAATGTCTTTCACTCTCTGCACATTGCTGTTTCAGATCTCTGTACTAATTACTTCTATGCAAAAAGAAGCCCCTCTGATGAGGGCTGTGTGGTTCATGGATCTATCAGTATAGCAATATTTCATTAGGAGCAATTTTTATTTTTTGTTAGTTTAGCAGAATAATAGTAGGTTTCTCCTAGACCATGACATATCTAGTCTCAGTTCTTAGCCATGTTAGCAGTATCAGGTGCTGGTTGCATCTTGCTTGCTTGCATAAAATTTGTGCTATTCTTGCACCAGTGTATCTTGAAGGTAGTCCTATTAGGACTCATTAGGTTGGTGGCTGGGTGTGATTGAGAATTACTTTTTCCCCCTAGTAGCAAATATAACACCTTCTAGTACCATGAATTAGTAGGGGTAAAGCTTCTATTCTGTTAGGCACCAGCTTGATTTTTTCATGTTTGATAACATATGTAAGTGGCTTTTTCAGCAATAGTCTTAACATCAGGCTCTAATGGACAGTAACTAGTATCTTTGATAATAACCTGTGTAACTAGAGGTTAATGTGGATGGGACCCCTTTGGCCAATGACTCAACAAGATATAACCCATTCCATGTAGGGGTGGGGTATTACTTGGTAGAATGTAATGTTTGTTTGGAGCATTGTCTCCCCTATTATATGGTTACTTGATTTAAATTTCTTTCACATAACTTCATATATAGATTTTTGGGAGATTTTTAGTTGATTTCCATATGGCTTTTCAAAAGTCCTTTAGTTTTAGTTTGCCCCTCCTCATATTCCCCCTTTACCCTGATTTCTCATCCTCCTCTGAATTTAATCCTCCTATTCTAGTTTCTGCTGTATCTCTTTATAACAGCGTTTTATTTTCCCTTCCTTAGAAGATTCCCTTGTTCACCTGGTCTCTTACTACCCATGATTATTCTAAATGAAACACATATATCTAAAGTGTAGAGGTAACATTTACATATAAGAAAACATGCAATGTCTTGTCTTTCTGGGTCTGGATTACCTCACTCAGGATGATTGTTTTAGCTCTATCCGTTTTTGTACAAATTTCAAAATTTTCTCTTTTTATTAATAGATGAATAATATTCCATTGTACAAGTGTATCACAATTTCCATTATCCATTCATCAGTTGATGGACTCTGGGCAAAAAGGTTATTACAACAGATGCAAGGAAATTTAGACAATCATAAGAACAACTTTAAAAATCTCTATTCCACCAAACAGTAAAACTAAAAGAAATGAGGAGTAAGTTTCTCCTTTTATATAACCTACCAAAGTCATTTCAAAATGAAATAAACAATTCATTCAGACTCATGGCCTTTAGAGAAACAGAAACAGTAATTAAAAATCTTCCAACAGGACTGGAGAGATGGCTCAGCCTTTAAGAACACTGACTGCTCTTCCAGAGGTCCTGAGTTCAATTCCCAGCAACCATATGGTGGTTCACAGCCATCTGTAATGGGATCCAGTGCCCTCTTCTGGTGTGTCTGAAGACAGCTACAGTGTACTCACATACATAAAATAGATAAATCTTTTTAAAAAAATTTACAACTGTCAAGTTCTACTAGGGCAAGGGCATATATTATATATATATATATATATATATATATATATATATATAATATCTTCCAACAAGGAAAGTCCAGGGACAGATGGACTCAGCACAAAACTCTATCAGACCTTAAGAAAAAAACCAAAACATTGACACCACTAACTCCTCAAATTACTCTGCAAAACATAACCTGTTCTGCAAAATAGAACACTTCTTTATTCTTCTTATGGAGCCACTATTACTCAGATATCAAAACCACACAAAAACTTAACAAAAAAGAAAATTAAAGGCTATTATCCATCATAGCCTTTTTTGATGTGAAAATTATCAATAAAATACTTGCAAACATAATTCAAGATCACTCACCATGGTGATCAAAGTTACCCACCATGATTGGGTTTGCTTATCCCCAAGGTGTGGGGATGGTTCAACATATGTAAATTAATATACATAATCCACTACATAAGCAGATTAAGAGACAAAACCCACATGATATAAATCAGGCCTTCGATAAAATCCTCTATCCCTTCATGGTAAAAAGTCCTGGAGAAATTAGGGATACAAAGGACATAACTCAACACAAACAGCCAATTTATAGCTACCCACAGCCAGCATCAATCATTATAAGTGGAGAGAAGTTCAAATTATTTCTAGTAAAATTAGGAATGACACAAGGTTGTCGACTGTCTCCATATCTCTTCAATATAGTACTTGAAGTCTAGTTAGAGCACTAAGACAGCTGAAGGAGATCAAGAGGATACAGATAAGAAAGGAAGAAGTCAGTGTACTTACTTGTACACAAAATGATTCTATACATAAAAGATCCTGAAGACTTTACCAGAATACCTTTACAGATGATAAAACCTTCAGTAAAGTTGCAGGACATAAAGTTAACACACAAATCAGTAGCTTTCCTATATATGAATTACATACTGAGAAAGATATCATATATACTGAGAAAGAAATCAGAGATATAACACCTTTCACAATAGCTTCAAAAAATAAAATAAAATGTCTTGGAATAACCTGAACAAGGGTTTGAAACAGTTATATAAATAAAAACTCAAAAACACTGAAAAAAGAATGATATCAAATACTTCTCATGCTCATGGATCAGTAGAAATAATATTGTTAAAAGCCATTCTACCAAAAGCAATCTATAGACTCAACACAATCCCTCTCAAAATTTCAATGTAATTTTTCACAGAAATTGAACAATAATCTCAAACTTCACTTGGAAACATGAAAATGTCAGGATAGCTAAAATAATCGAATAAGGAAAAAAATTGTTGAGATATCATCATCTCAAATTTCAAGTTTTATTACAGAACCATAGTAATAAGTGAGTGTATAGGGGTTCTTACAGAGGGTGCAGGGTGGTAGATTCATATTGTGTTCCAAAGGGATATGGATGTTTGGCAAAGATGAGTCTTTGAAAAGTTAGAGATGGAAGGACACCCTAACAGGGGAGAAGTAAGGGTACAGTGTATGAAGTCAAGGATTGTAGAACAAGTGAGACAAAAAAGATGCAAGGACAAAATTTTCCTTCCAGGTCTAGTCATTCGGGATGACAAGGCCTAGTCTTACCAGTGGGAGTGCTACCCCAAAGTAAGCTAGCAGAAGCAACAGATGACTACAGAGGATCAAAGGAAAGAACAGGAGACAACAGAGGAGTAATGTGAGGAACTGTATCCAGTCTAGGTGAGAAGGATGAAGGTTTCTTGTGGTTTGAGCTCCTCCACAGCATCCAGAATGTCTTCTAGCAGATGTATCAGGAAGAAACGAAGCAGTTGTAGGGCAAGAGATACTAGGAGCTTACACAGAACATTCCAGTGTGGGTTTGTGGTGTAGAAGCAGCATTGTTCCTGGAGAAGGGCATAAGTCTCACTTTCAGTAGTTATTACCAGATCCAGTCTTCTTTAATTTTGGAGTGCCACAGTAATCAAAGAAGCAAGTTGATCCTGAAGGATGTTGAGCTGATCTGAAATTTCTCTAAGTTTTCTGAGAGGCGCTGAGACAGAGAAACCAATGCAAAGAAACCCCCAGTCCAGATGTTTTAGCTCTGAGCCCTGAAAAAATGCCCAGAGTTGCCAGAATATGGATGAGTAGGATCACCCATTATTTACTTTTCCAGAGGTCATCCAAGCTACTTTTTGGGGCTTGGGTGTGTGTGTGTGCAGCTTTTTCTAAACTGCTTTGAATTGACAAAAGGGGGCTATTTAGAAAGGGCAGCAGTTAGAGTGCCTCAGAGAAGAGTCCATCTCAGAGACCATTATAAAAATTAACAAATGTCAAAGATGCAGAAATAAGCAGTCATTTGGTGATAATGTGTATTATTGGAACATCCTATTCAAAGGAAGTAACATACAAAAGGTGAGACTGTTTGCACTACTATAATTTCTCCTGAGGATACAATTAAGAAAATAGAGAAGTTTTGCCCTTGTTAGAGGAAAAGAACAGTCAAGAAAAACATTGGAGAGACTATTTTGTTATTGTTGTCAATCACAAAATGTAAGGCCATTGGTTTTGTGGAGGAGCTGGAGAAATGTTTTATTGGTCAGAGTAAGTTTAGAATCAGCCACTGAGTCTCTTCTATTATGACCTTGTAGGGTCCACTAAGAAATGAAGTTAGTAAGGAAAAAAAAAATAATGTCAGATTAACATCTGTTTTGTTTTGCAAGGTGGAATGTAATTGCCTGACTGACCGAACCATGTACCAGATTTCCATAGAGGCTGTTTGTTACATCAGACTCTGCATAAGGGAGAAGCACATGGAGTCTTTGTATTAGAAGTCAGTTAAAGTTAACATCTAACTGATAATATAAAAAAGAAATAGAATTTTATTGTATTGTTTAGCAAACTTCCAAGGCTACCACTTGGGTACTCTGAATAATTTTCTGAACCTGTAAGTTTAATAACAGAGTATTTGACAGCCTCCTTTAATGAGGGAACATGGGTGGTTAGGGTACAAAAAGACACATTAAAGTTATAAGAAGTGCTCTTCCTCAAGCAGATAGTGTTCCATAGTTGGTAAATACAGCTTTTAGATGTAGCTTCAGTAGTCAAGAAGATATGTCTCTTTTTTCTTACCTGGGGATAGACATCACAGTGCTGAGGTAATCCAAAGGTTTTGTCCTGTATTCAATACGTGTGTGTGGTGTGTGTGTGTGTGTGTGTGTGTGTGTGTGGTGTATGCATGTGTGTGTGTGTTCAGGAAGAGAATTTTCAGTGAGAAATAGTTATCTAAATAGAATTTCACATGTTTAAGCAAAATGTCTGAAGAATGCTGTCCCTTGAGCTACTAAAGAAACATACTGATCACTTTAATCTTTGTTTTAATTTCCTTATGACCATGTAGGTAGTCAGAATTAATTCTTGCTTTTGTGTTCTTAAGGCCAATTGAAAATCTAGTCCTCAGGGTCACTTGAGCTTGTGAGAAGCCTCTGTCTTGTTAAGTCTTTCTTTTTCCAGTTGTGCCTTTTTGTGAGGATTAGTTAAAAGCTTTGCTTGGCCTGATCATGGTGTCCCTTGGAAGCACTGAGGAAATATTTCCTGAGATTCTCCTCTTTGTAGACTAGGTGTTGGTTAGAACTCACTGTGTGGGGTCTCTATAGCCTTTGTGAACTAGAGAACTGGTGACTTCCCATGGTTACAGAACATTTCTAGAGATGGCCACAGTCCTCCTGGACCGTACTGACCCTGATGGATGAGGGGAAAATATTTTCCTTTCAGTTACTATGAACACATTAGAACAGTCTCCAAAAAATGGTTATTAGACACTCAGAAGATCAACTACATTAGTCATGTTCTTTTAACTACTACATAATATTTTAATAGCCAGATATTTATAAATAATCTTTGATTTGATATACATTTTAGCCATTTTCATAATTGTTGATCCTAGACTAAGGAAACTTTAATATCATCTATATTATCTCTAGGTCTCATCCTGTATGTGTCTTAAGTGACGTTCTCAGAACTTCACAATCTGCAAAGGCTTTCTAGTTTTTCTTCCATTCTGGAAACATCTACTCATCTTAATCTTCATACAGCAATGATTTTTCCCAAACTAATTAATTAACTAATTAATGCATAATAGCATTAAATTGTTCTCTTTATTTATTCACTTTACATTCCAATCACCATCTTCCTGGTCCCACCCTTCCACAATCCTTCCCCCATCCCAACTCCTCTTGTCTTCTGAGAGAGTGGAGGCCTCCACTGGGTATCCCCTAACCCTGGCACATCAAGTCTCTGTAGACTTAGGCACTTCTTCCACTGAGGCCAGGCAAGACAGTTGAGTTAGGGGAATGGATTCCCAAGACAGGCAACAGCTTTAGGGATAGGTTCTGAATCAGTTCTTAGAAACTCACAAGAACAAGCTGCACATCTGCTACATATGTGGAGCAGGACTAGGTCCAGCCTGTGTATCATTTTTGGTTGGTGGTTCAGTCTCTGAGAGTCACCAAGCCTCCAGATTAGTTGACTCTGTTGGTCTTCCTATAGGGTTCTTATCCCTTTTGGGGCCCTCAATTCTTCTCTCAACTCTTCAATAAGAGCCTCCAAGCTCCAACTAATCTTTGGATGTAGGTCTCTACATCTGTCTGAGTCAGCTGCTGGATGGAGCCTCTCAAAGGACAGCTATGCTAGGTTCTGGTCTATAAGCCTAACAGAGTATCAGTAATAGTGTCAGGAATTGGTGCTTGCCTATTGAATGAGTCTCTAGTTTGGACTGTTATTGCTTGGCCATTCCCCCAGTCTCTGCTCCATTGCCTAGCTCTGCGTTTCTTGTAGACAGGATATATTTTGGGTAGAAACTTTTGTGGGTGGGTTAGTGTCCCTATCACTCCACTGGGGTTCCTGTCTGGTATAGGAGATTGCCTCTTCAGGTTCTGTATCCCCACTGTTACGAGTCTCAGTGAAGGTCACCCTCATTAATTCTTAGGAGCTTCATTTATCCCATGTTTCTGGCATGTCCTCGAGATTTTTACTCTTTGTCATGGACATCTGGCCATTTCCCACATCTCTCCCCACACCTGATCCTGACCCCTCCCGTTCCCCTTCCCATACCATCTCCAGGCCAGTTCCCTTGGCCCATCTGCCTCCTATGACTGTTTATATTCACCCTTCTAGTGTGAGATTCAAGCATCCTCACTTGGGCCTTCCTTCTTATTCAGCTTCTTTGGGTCTGCAGAATGTAGCACGGGTATCCTGTATTTTATATCAAAAATCTACTTATAAGTGAATACATACCATGCATGTCCTCTTGGGTCTGGGTTACCTCAGTCAGGATGATATTATCTAGTTCAATCCATTTGCCTGAAAAATTCATGGTGTCTTTGATTTTAATATCTGAATCGTATTCCATTGTGTGAATGCATCACATTTTCTGTATCCATTCTTCAGTTGAGGGACATCTTGTTGTTTCCAGTTTCTGGCTATTACAAATAAAGCTGCTATGAACATAGTTGAGCAAGTGTCTCTGTGGGATGGTAGAGCATCTATTGGGTATATACCCAGGAGTGGTATAGCTCAGTCTTGAGGTAGAACTATTTCCAGCTTTCTGAGAAGCCACTAAATTTATTTCCAGAGTAGATGTACAAGTTTGCATTTCCACCAGCCGTGGAAGAGTGTTTCCCTTGCTCTACATCCTCATTAGCATGTGCTTTCACTTTAGTTTGTGATCTTAGCCATTATGATGTGTGTAAGATGGAACCTCAAGGTTGTTTTGCTTTGCATTTCCCCGATGACTAAGGACATTTCTTTTTTTTGTTTTGTTTTTGTTTTTATTTTTATTTATTTATTTATTTTTATTTTTTCGAACATTTCTTTAAGTGTTTCTTCACGATTCAAGATGTCTCTGTTGAGATTCTGTTTAGCTCTGTACCCCATTTTTAAATTGAGTTATTTGGATTGTTGGTATTTGAATTCTTGAGTGCCTTATAAGTTTTGGGTATTAGCTCTCTGTCTTCTGTAGGGTTAGTAAAGATCCTTTCCCAATCTGGAGGCTGGTATTTTGCCTTAATGACAGTGCCTTTTGTTCTTTAGTTTTATAAGGTCCCATTTATCAATTGTTGATCCTAGCACCTGAGCCATTGGTGTTCTGTTCAGGAACTTGTCTCTTGTACCAATGTATTCAAGGGTATTTTCCATTTTCTGTTCCATGAGATTTAGTGTATTCGGTTTTAGGTTGAGGTCCTTGATCCACTTGAACTTGAGTTTTGTGCAGTGTGGTAAATAGCCACCTATTTGCATTCTTCTACATGCAGACATCTAGGTAGAGCAGCACCATTTGTTGAAGACACTTTCATTTTTCTATTGTATAATTTTGGCTTCTTTGTCAAAAATCAAGTGTCCATAGGTATGTGGGTTTATTTCAGGGTCTTTGATTAGATTACATGGATCAACTGTCTGTTCCTATGTCGATACGTGCAGGTTTTATTACTATTTTCTGTAGTACAGGGATACTACAGATGTCAGGGATACTGATTCCTCTAGACATTCTTTCCATTCTTGTTCAGGATTGTTTTAGATGTCCTGGGTTTTTTTGTTTTTCCATATGAAGTAGGGAATTCAGAATTTTGATGGGAATTACATTGAATTGGTAGATTGTTTTTGGTAAAATGTCCATTGTTTTTGGTTAATCTTACTGAACAATGAGCATGGAAGATCATTCCATCTTCTGATATCTTCCTCAATTTCTTTCTTCAGCAATTTGAAGTTCTTGTTACATAGGTCTTTCACTTGCTTGGTTAGAGTTACACAAAGATATTTTATATTATTCATGGCTAAATGTAATAATGTAATTTCTTTCTCAGCCTGTTTATCATTTATATAAAAGAGGGCTACATTTTTTGTTATTTTAATATCCAGTAACTTTGTTGAAGGTGTTCATCAGCTGTAGGAGTTCTCTAGTAGAATTTTGGAGCCACTTACGTATATTATCATATCATCTGCAAATAATGATACTTTAACTCCTTCCTTTACAATTTGTGTCTCCTTGATGTGCTTTTGTTTGATTGTTCTAGCTAGAACTTCAAGTACTATATTGAATAGCTAGGGAGAGAGTGGGCAGCCTTGTCTTGCCTCTGATTTTAATGGAATTACTTTTAGTTTCTTTCCATTTAATTTGATGTTGGCTATTGGCTTGGTATATATTGCTTTTATTTTGTTTAGACATGTACCTTGCATCCCTGATCTCTCCAAGACTTTTAAAATGAAGGGGTGTTGGATTTTCTCAAGGGCTTTTTCAGCATCTAGTGAGATGATCATGTGCTTCTTTTTCAGTTTGTTTATTACATTGATGAATTTTCATATACTGAACCATCCCTGTATTCTTGTGATAAAGCCTATTTGATTATAGTGAATGATATTTTTGATGTGTTCCTGAATTTGTTTGTATTTTATTGAGTATTTTGCATCAGTGTTCATAAGAGAAATTGGTTTGAAATCATCTTTGTTGAATCTTTCTGAGGTTTAGATATCTGGGTGATGGTGGCCTCATAGAATCAATTTTGCAGTGTTCCTTCTGTTTCTATTTTGTGGAATAGTTTAAGGAGTATTGATAAATTCTTTGAAAGTTTGGTCAAAGTCTGCACCAAATCTGGTCATGGGCTGTATATGGTTGGGAGAGTGTTAAATATTGATTCTATTTCATTAGGGGTTATGGGGTTGTTTCAATAGTTTACCTGATCTTGATATAACTTTAGTGAGTGGTATTGATCCTAGAAAATCATGTATTTCCTTAAGATTTTCCAATTGTGAAGTACATGCTTTTGAAGTAAGACCTAACAATTCTTTAAATTTCCTTGTTGTCTGTTGCTATATCTCCTCTGTCATATCCAATTTTGTTTATCTGAAAATTGTTTCTCTGTCTTTGGTTAGTTTGGGTAAGAGTTTGTCTATCTTGTTCATTTTCTCAAAGAATCAGCTCTTGGTTTGGTTGATTCTTTATATTATTTTCTTGTATCTAATTGAATGATATCAACCCTGATTTTGATTATTTCTTGCCTTCTACTGGTGTTCTGTGTGTTTGCTTCCTCCTCCTCCTCCTCCTCTTCCTCCTCCTCCTCCTCCTCCTCCTCCTCCTCCTCCTCCTCCTCCTCCTCCTCCTCCTCCTCTCCTCCTCTCCTCCTCCTCTCTTCTTCTTCTTTCTTCTTCTTCTTCTTCTCTTCTTCTTCTTCTTCTTCTTCTTCTTCTTCTTTTTTCTTCTTCCCCTTCTTTTTTCCTGGAGCTTTCAAGTGTACTTCTACATTGCTGGTATGAGAACTTTAAAAATAGTTTTTTATGGAAGCACTTAGTGCTATGGATTTTTTTTAGCAATGCTTTTGTTGTGTCCCATAAACTTGGATATTATTTCTTCATTTTCATTGAATTATAGAAAGTCTCTAACTTCTTTATTTCTTCCCTGACTCAAAAATCATTGAGTTGTTCAGTTTCCATGAGTGCAAAGCCTTTTTGGTATTTCAGGTGTTGTTGAAGTTTGGCTTTAATCCATGGTAGTTTGATATGATAAGAGATGTTATTTCAATTTTCTTATATCTATTAAGGCTTGCTTTGTGACTAACTATATGGTCAATTTTGGAGAAGGAATTATGAGGTGCTGAGAAGAAGGAATGTTCTTTTGTGTTTGGGTGAAATGTTCTACAGATGTCTGTTAGGTCCATTTGATTCATACTGTCTATTAGGTTCATTTTTCTCTGTTTAGCTTTTGTCTGGATGTCCTGTCAGATGGTGAGAGTGAGGTGTAGCAGTCTCCCACTCTTAATATGTGGGGTTTGATATGCAATTTAAGCTTTAACAATGTTTCTTTTCCAAATGTGGCTTCCCTTGTGTTTGGCGCATAGATGTTCAGAATTGAGATATCATCTTGGTAGATTTTTTTCCTTTGATGAATATGAAGTGTCCTTTTCTGTCTTTTTTGATTAATTTTGTTTGAAAATCTATTTTACTAGATATTAGGATGGCTACTATGGCTTGCTTCTTGTCTTCATTTGCTTGCAAACTTTTTTCACAGCTCTTTACTGTGAGTTAGTATCTATTTTTCTGGCTGAAGTGTGTTTCTTGTATGCAGCAGAATGATGGATCCTGTTTTTGCATCCATTCTGTTAGCCTGTCTCTTTTCATATTGGAGAATTGAGTTCATTGATATTGAGAGATATTAATGAAAAGTGACTGTTTTTCCTGTTATTTTAATGTTGGTTGTGTTAGTCTCTCTCTCTCTCTCTCTCTCTCTCTCTCTCTCTCTCTCTTTTCTCTCTCTCTCTCTCTCTCTCTCTTTTCTGTTAGAGAGTTTCTGTGTGCTTTCCTTGCTTTTGCTAGTATGGTATTAGATGAAGTTTTTCTTCTAGTATTTTCTGTAGGGCTGGATTTGTGGATAGATATTGTTTGAATTTGCATTAGTCTTGTTTTCTCAGGGTTAGGGTTAGGTGATTGAGAGTTTTCCTGGGTACATTAGTCTAGGTTGACAGTTGTGGCTTTTTTTTTTTTTTTTTTTTTGAGGTTTCAGAATATTTGTCAGGACCTTCTAGTTTTCAGAGTTTCTGTTGAGAAGTTACATGTAATTCTGATAGAACTGCTGTTTTTTGTCTGGCATTTTCCCCTTTCCACTTTTAATATTCTTTCTTTGTTCTGTAGATTTTGTATTTTGATTATTATGTGCTGGGAGGATTTTCTTTCCTGGTTCAGTCTAGGTTTTGATCTACAAGGTTTTTTATGTTTATAGGCATCTTTTTCTTCAGGTTTGGAAATTTTTATTCTATGATTTTGTTGAGAATATTTTCTGGGCCTTGGAGCTGGTATTCTTCACCTTCTTCTATTCCTATTATTGATATGCTTTCACTGTATGCCAGATTTCCTGGATGTTTGTGTCAGGAATTTTTTTAGTTTTAACGTTTTCTTTGGATGGTATAACAATTTCTTCTATTGTGACTTTGCCTGAGATTCTCTCTTCCATCTTCTGTATTCTGTTTGTGATTCTTGCATCTGTTTTTCTTGTTCTCTTCCCTAGGTTTCCATCTCCAGGATTTTCTCAGTTTGTTTTATCTTTATTGCTTCTATTTCTACTTTCAGGTCATACACAGTTTATTTATTTTCTTCACCTGTTTGTCAGGGTCCAGCCTCAACACAGGATTGGAGTTCTCAGCTGGAAGCAGGAATATCTGGAAGGCACATAGGAATATACACACACTACCTTTTGGGTACAAGCTGACAGGCAATTTTTCAAGGCTTAAAGTTTTTCTCTATCTTCTATCTGACTCTTTGCTTTCTTTCTCACTCATTTGCTCTCAGCTTGAGGCTGCACCCACTTTGTATTCTCCTGTGCACTCTGCTTTTCTCTTCTGTGCTTTTCTTGAACTCCCATACTCCTATATACCTTTGTGCATTCCCCTCTTATCACACACACACTCTTCACACACATCTCATATACACCTCACACACACCACATGCACTCTCCTTTCACTCACACACACAATCTCCATACATACCTCACATTCTCTCTTCACTCACTCTTCACATTATCTTCACTCACTCTTCACATTCTCTTCTCATGCTCTCTCACTTACTCTCTACATGCTCTTTCATTCGCCCTCTCATTCGCTCTCTCACTTACTCTCTCTCTCATCACTTTCACCTCACATACTTCACCTTTCTCTTGCCCCAGTCTTTTATTGATACTCCAAAAGCAGGTAGAAAAAAGACATTGTATAATCATTGCCAAATCAAATTCAAAAGAATAACCACATCTCACAAAGAATTAAGAATTACAATTATTCCACAAAGTTTCAAGCTTCCCTTTTCCCAGGCCTATAGCTAAAATAATAAAAACTGCAAACTTATCATTATTTAAACTTTAACTTTTAACTTATTATACTTTAGAGCTCAGAGCTCCGAGGTCAGCTACTTGCATTTTCCTGTGAAGCTCTAATAATAAATGACATGGGTAAAGCTGCCAGTAAGTGGCCAGAAAGAATCAAATTAACCCTTAACTCAATAGTTTCACTAGCTTTCTATGTCTGTACATTGCACACAATGACTCTCCTGAGTCCCAGTGTTTTGACTTAATTTTACTAATATAAGATTTTATGTATTCTATACTTCCTTATCTAGGAACCATTAATAAATATTGTGCAAAACTTATTTCATAACTTCAATAGATTTTTTCCTTTCTTAAGGTCCCAGTGTTTGCTCTATTTCATTTTCTAATAATTTCTTCAAACTTTCTTTGCAGGTCAAGAATTAATCTGGAACTACCATTATGCGGTTATTACATTGTTTCCAAGATGAGAACACACAGCATGCACCTAGGCCATTAGAACTGTGCTGTGCCCTATGCCTCAATTTTAAATTGTTTAGGAATCATTATATCACTTATCAGTGAGTGCATACCATGTGTGTTCTTTTGTGATTGGGTTATCTCACTTAGGATGATATTTTCCAGTTCCATTCATTTGTCTAAGAATTTTATGAACTCATTGTTTTTAATAGCTGAGTAGTACTCCATTGTGTAAATGTACCACATTTTCTGTATCCATTCCTCTGTTGAAGGACCTCTGGGTTCTTTCCAGCTTCTGGCTATTATAAATAAGGCTGCTATGAACATAGTGTAGCATGTATCCCTGTTATATGTCGGAGCATCTTCTGGGTATATTCCCAGGAGTGGAATAGCTGGGTCCTCAGGTAATATAACTATGTTCCAGGGTGCCCAGGAACTGCCAGATTGCTTTTCATAGTGGTTGTACCAGCTAGTATAAAGGCAAAAAAGCAGGAGGAGGGATGGGATAGGGGATTAATGGGGGGGGAGGGGGATGGCATCTGAAATGTAAATAAATAAAATATCAAACAAAAAAGAATCATTACATCAAGGAACATCTAGTTTCACAGAATTTACCAGAGCAGAAGGAAAAAGAAGTAAGAAAGTCAGATATAATAGAATAGATATATACACCAAGGCCAACTGAAAACCAGTAATGCACAAATGAAATCTATACAGCCATTGTCTAGAGCTAAGGTTAGGAGAAATGGGAACAACTGTTTTTTTTACAAAGGGCTGCTGTGGGCTTCTGAGATGTCTCCATCCCAGTCTACCGCAGGCAGTCCTTGTCATTGTATGCTGTCCCCAGCAAATTTTATTTTGCTGTATGTGTTTAAGGAATTTATTTGTTTCCTCTTTAATACCTCTATCTGTTTGATTGTATTTTGATTTTATTTGTTTAAAGGATTTATTCATTTTTTTCTTTAAAGACCTCTGTGAACTTTATATGTTTGAATTTAAGGTCATTTTCTTGTGTTTAGGTTGTGTTAGGATATTCAGGGCTTGCTATAGTGGGGTGTCATATTGCCCTGGCTCTTGTTGTGTATGTTCTTTTGAGGGCCTTTAGCCATCTAGATGATTTTGGTTTCTGGATGTTCTTGTTGTAGTAGGTATTGGGAGGGGGATGAACCTCGATGATCCTGGTGTGGCAGGGCTCTGATGAGTGTCCTTGGACTGTATATGGTACGTGCAGACCTGTATATTTCAGGAGCCTCATGTCCAGTGAAGGTTGGTGGAGAGATGGAAGGAGAATAGATGTTCCTCTGGGGTGGCAGGGTGCCCAGGGCAGCTTGCCTTGGCTAGAGGGCTCAGCCAGCAAGGAAGATAGGTAGAGGAAGGAAAATTTACCTGTATGATTCAGGAGTCTGATAGAGGTGGAGGAGAGGCAGTGGGAGAATGGATGTCTCCTGGGATCTATTTTCTGATGTTTCTTTAAAGTATTTATTTAGTCTTTAAATGTCTCTATCATATTTATAAGAGTAGATTTAAGGTCATTTTTTTTTTGCTCTTCAGTTTTGTTAGGATTTCTAGGGTTTGCTGTAGTAGGGTAGCTGTATTCTGAAGGCATCATATTGCCCTGATTCTTGTTTACTGTGTTCTTTCAAGGGCCTTTAGGCATCTGAATGGCTTTAGTCCCTGGACATTGTAGTAGATGTTAGAAAGAGGGGAGTTATCCTTGATGATCCTGATGTGGCAGGCCTCTAATTGGTAACCTTGGGCTGTACTGTTCTGGATTAGTAGGTCTGATGAAGGGGTGCAGAGAGGTGGCAGGATAATGGAGGTCCACTGGGGGTAGCAGGTGGCTCAGGGCAGCTTGGGGTGTTGCAGAGGACTCAGAGGGCAGGGAAGATGGATGGATACAGCCAGGAATCTAACCTGCATCCTTTTGGACCACCACGTCTGATGGAGGTGGGTGGAGAGGTGGTGGGATAATGGAGTTCCATCAGGGATATCAGGTTGCTCAGTAGAGCTAGGGGTGCTGCAGGTGACTCAGTAGGAAGTGTCATTAAATTGTTCTTATCCAAAGGGAAGAGAGTTGTCCAATAGGAGAAACATATCCTGGAGTAAGAATAATTATCTCTTAATGTTTATTTATACTCCAGGTGATTGTTGGGCCATGGAAGGGCATCTTGGTTCTCTGGTTGGCATTGGCCTGGAACCCTGAGACTGCAGGTGTTCGGCCACGCCCCCAGAACCAAGGCCCTGACACGCCATCTAATCTCCATTTAACCTGCACCATCAGTCACGGAAGACACAAGTAGAGGGCGTGACTAACAGGCCTCTGCCTCAAGAAATTTACATATTAATGAGTTATCCAAAAGTGGGGGGGGCAAAGCTAATTAAGTTATTCCTCCCTGGTCCCTCTCTTTCCCACTCCCCTATATAAGCTAGCCTTCTCCTGTCTTCTAGGGGGCGCACTCACATCCAGATTCAACTAACACCATGGACAATAAAGCTTTGATCTCTTGGACTGCATGTGTCTTCTGGGTCCACCACCAAGCTTCCAGCCTCTGGAACCTTAGACTTTGTTGCATATGTGGGAACCTGGCTTTGGGAAAGCCTCCGGGACTCCACCTGCACCCCCCCACTCCAAGGTCTACTGTGGTTCTGGGATGCTGCCACCTGGGCCTGGGGCCGCAGTGCATAGTTTTTCCCACAGCTGGTGCCCAATGTGGGGCACAGACACCCACAGACTTCAAGAACTGGGCCACCCAAGTCTCTTACAGGTGAATACTCCCTACTCCCCTCGAGTCATGGTGCCAGAGCCTCCTGTCTCTTGGTGCCAAGCCGCCAGCTGTGCTTGTGAGCCCCCGTCTCTATTTTGCTGTGCCTCCCCCAACCCAGTGGTGTCTGGAGGCACCAAATAGAGACATCGGCCTATGGGTCCACCTTGTGAGCTCTGCCCTGCCTTGCGGAACAAAGCTGAGTGAGGAATCCCCCCACTGGGCTTGGCTCCGTGAGCCCATCTGGCACCGTGTGTGGAACCTACTCAGCTAAACCTGCACGTGCATCTGTTTTTCTCTGGCACCTGCAAAGAACAGAAGACTCACAACTCGCGGAGACTCACAACTCAACACAACTCAACACATGTCCGCAGGCGCCCCAGAGGTGCACGGGCCACCATTTTTCCCCTGCTAGTGGTGGACAATGCATGCAGAGCCAGCTCCAAGAGTGCCCCCTGCTGGCACCTGTGAAAACCGTGAGTAACATCTCTTTCTGTCCACCCCCCCTTTCTATCTCATGTTCCAGGCTAATGTCTTTTCTATAATTCTTAGCTACAGTCTAACTCCTGCCTAGTTCAAAAAGGCTAGGTCTTTCTCTCCATGTGTTCTACAGATCAAGGGCAAGATGGTGGCTACTCTCTAGCCTCCCCACTCTTCTCATCCCCACAATTCCACAAAGGGCTCCTTCACAGCTAACAGCTGTCGTTCAGGCCACAGCGCCTGCTATAATCCTCGTTCTGAGAGACTTTCCCGTGGTTGAGGGACTCCTTCTCTCAGCTGAGACTATTCTCTCTCCCTCCTAAGAGCTGCCAGCTCCAACCCAGCTCCCACATGTCTCCTATGACTTAGTCTTTTACACAGAATCTCACTGCTTCTGACTCTCCTAACAAGTCCCCATGTTTTTTTGCTTTGAGTTTTCTTCAAGGTTAGCTTTTCTTCTCTTTCTTTATATTTAAAATTAAAAACAAAGGGGGAAAACCCTGCTAGTGCACACAGGGCAGAGCAAGTCCCTCCCCCACTGCTCTTAAACCCACCATCAATGCTTTTCTCCCAAACAGGAATACCTGCAACAATGTTTGTGCTTTTCTGCCATTAATACCATTTCTCCCTAACAAGAACTTCTAAAACAACAATGTTTGTGATTTTCAACCCAAATTTTTTTCGCCTTTTGTTTTAATATTTCCTTTTCTCTCTAATACTCTTGATATATGCCCAACACTTTTTTCAACTTTCAAGACTTCTTCAAGGTTCAAAAGTCATCTAAATCTACTTGCACAGGTGAAATCAGCATGCTGATCACCATGTTCAGCTCTTAATTAACTACCAATTTCCTTTTACAGACAAACTGTTGCTGTCCCAGATACATAACTAGCATGATGTTTTTTCTCCTTCAGCTGTCCAAAAACAGGCTCAAAGATATTCTCCAAGACTAAAATTTCCTCAAACATCTTTGCCTTTCCAGGATCTTAACGACAGGCCATGAAGTGCTAGCTCCCAAGTAATTAATGCTCAATATCTGGCCTTTGCAGGCATCTTCCCGCCAGGGATGCTGCTTCCCTGTGATTATACCCACAGATCCAACAGAGAGAACGCCATCTTCTGGAGCCTGCCTGAGATGCCAAGCTGCCTTCTTCCCAGCCATCTCATCAGACTGCAGACTTCAGAGACACACTGAGATCCTGAGACAGCACCACCTCCTAGAACCTGCCAAGCTGCCTTCTCCCAGCCATCTCGTCTGACTGAAGACCCACAAACACATGCCAGACTCCAGAGATGCACACCAAAACCCAGAGAAGACACAGAAACACACTCTGAGACAGAAGCAGATCCAGACCTTCCAGCCGCAGATGAACTCTTTTGCCAAAGTCACATAGCTGAAGTAACATGTTAGTGAGGAAAACATAATGGTTATATAGAGTAATCAGATGTCATTACCCTCAAACTGTACAACCTGCATTTAAGTGATTCAATGATTCCTTGCCTTCCCAATCCAACTCTCAATTCCCCTTACCCTTGGCTTAATTATGCTTCACCTCCCCAGCCTGCCTAGTGTTTTCTTTTGACTTCCTCATCTAAAATTTACTACAGATGATGACACCTCTCCTAAAAGAGAGGGAATCATAGGGCGGTGAGCTATGAGAGACAACCAAAGGCCTGGTCAAATGAGCTTTGAACCCCAGATAAGCCCTGGGATGGAAGGTGTTCAGGTCTTCCTGGGCCTCTGGCTCTCTCAGCTTCAACCCTCCACAACCCCTCCCACAGAGTGGTCTATGGCCACTGGTCACATAGGAGTAGCATCCCCACATGCGGCCTACATACATTTCTAATAACCTGCACCTTGCAGACTACAGATGACACAGAGATGCCCCTCCTTTTATGAAAGAGAAGAGAGTAGGATGTCAGGCTGTGGAAGGGCATCTTGGTTCTCTGGTTGGCATGGGTCTGGAACCCCAAGACTGCAGGTGTTTGGCCACGCCCCCAGAACCCAGGCCCCTGACCCGCCATCTAATCTCCATTTAACCTGCACCATCAGTCATGGAAGACACAAGTAGAGGGTGTGACTAACAGGCCTCTGCCTCTAGAGATTTACATATAAATGAGCTGTCTAAAGGCCGGGGGGGGGGTTGCATAGCTAATTAAGTTATTCCTCCCTGGTCCCTCCTCTTTCCCACTCCCCTATATAAGCTAGCATTCTCCTGGCTTCTAGGGGGCACACTCACATCCAGATCCAACACCATGGATAATAAAGCTTTGATCTCTTGGACTCCACATGTCTTCTGGGCCTGCCACCAAGCTTCCAGCCTCTGGAACCTTAGACATTGTCGCATATGTGGGAACCTGCCCTCAGGAAAGCCTCCAGAACTCTGCCACCACCTGCCCCGCGGGCTGCCTCCGCTGTGGTCTGCCGCAGTCTTGGGATGCTGCCGCCTGGCCCAGGGCCACCACACATGGTTTTTCCCACAGGTGATAGGGACCATGTATAGAACCAGAATGCCTATAAAGATCAAGGACATAACATTTTGACCAGAATTATATGATTATGTATGTCCTGTCCTTAGAAATAGATTTACAATTTTTAAATTTAAGAGTGATGTTAATTGTTTCAAAGAAAGATTCAGTATTATTAGATATCGCCAGTATTATTTTTTTACATTTAGTTTAACTAAGAACAAAATTAAGTTGAGCTAAATTTTGTACTTTAGTTTACATGAGCATTTACTTATAAGTCATTTTGGTACTAAGTACATGGAATAAAAAAATAAGCCACAATTATATATAGACAGATAATATGTATACCTAATTGTACATAAGACATATTTTAATTAATCAAAATTGTAAGCATCATTTGTTTGTTGGGATTATATTTTTATACTTTTCTAGTGAAAGGGAAGGTTAACAGAGATATTTTAAAAACATACTGGTAGATTGGGCAGAAACTAATGTAGACACATGTGGAAGAAAGAAGTATTGAGAAAGAAAGAACATTTTTATCCCAGTTAAAGGAAAATGGGCTGGAGACATCAGGCAGAAATAGCAGCATTTAAGATCCAGTAGAGCCTGACTATTAACTCCTTATTTGCTTGTCTAACATCTGGTAATTTGTGTTGCTGATGTGATCTGTGAATCTCAAGGTGTTAAATTCGTCTCTTGGTATACTGATGGTGAGAGCTTATGGCCAGAAAAATCACTAGATTCTCCTTAGAATCCCACTAAATCTATCAAGTGAAAACTGAACTAACATTAAAAACAAAACACAAGTGAGGAAGCATGAATCTCACTTAGAAGGTTGAATAATATAGTCATAAGAGTCAGATGGAGAGAGGGAACTGGGAGGGAGGAGAATAAGGAGGGGAATGGAGGCTTTGGGATCAGGTGTGGGGAAGGACAGGATAGCTAGATGGCCATGAAAATGAATATAAATCTGCAACTGATGGGGTGAGGAGGTGGGGTATCTCCAGGATGAGACAGAAACTTGAGATAAGGGAGGCGCCCAAGAATCAATGAGGGTGATCTTTGCTGTGACTCATTACATTGATGATATGGAATTTGAAGCGACCACCTCCTGTATCCAGACAGGAACCCCAGTGGAGAGCTAGAGACACCAACCCACCAACAAAACTTTCAACTCAAAATGTATCCTATCTGCAAGTAATACAGGCATGTTGAGAATGGCCAACCAATAACCAGCCCAACGTGAGACCCAGCCCATGGGCAAGTACCAATACCTAACCCTATTAATAATATTCTGTTATGCTTGCAGACAGGAGCATGTTTTCCTCTGAGAGGCTCCACCCAGCAGCTGACTCAGACAGATACAAACACCCACAATCAATCAGTGGATGGAACTTAGGGATTCTTATGGAAGAATAGAAGGAAGGATTGTAGGTCCTGGAGGGGTTAGGGCATCCACAGAAAGATAAACAGAGCCAACTAACCTGGATCCTTGACGTTCTCAGAGCCTGAACCGCCAACCAAAGAATGGGTTGGACCCAGGCCTCCTGCTCATATGTAGCAGATGTGCATCTTGTCCTTCATGTGGGTCCTGAGTAACTGGAATGGGGGCTATCCCAAAGCTGTTGTCTATGTGTGGGATATATTCTTCTAGCTGGTATGCTTTGTCTGGCCTCAGTGGGAGAGGAAGTGCCAAACCTTGTAGAGACTTGAAATGCCAGGGTGGGGGTGATATAAAGAGGGGATTCCAGGTGCTCAGAGGTGAAGGGGAAGGGAGGTGAGGGAAAGGTTGTGGGAGGCAGTGATTGGGAGGGGAGCATTGAGCCGGATGTAAAGTGACTAGGTTAAAAAAGTTAAATTAAATTAAATAATATAAAGTAAACACTTTGGAGGTTTAATATTTTCTCCTTAGTGTGATCATTCTCAAAAGATTCAGTGGGATCACAGAGTAGAAAGTTTTATGGGTGCTGCCAGTTTGATTTGTGCCAAAGGCTGATGAAGTCACATGACATTTGCCTTCTTTATATCATTAGAAAAGATGGTAGCCAAGTTACACCATTGCTTCCACCTTGATAAGGTCTCCAGCTCAGATGGTAGCAAACTACATAGTTGTTTTCTGTTCAAGGTGAATTCAGTCACATAGGAAAATAAGCCCATCCCATATTGAGGCACAAATCTCTGGGGGAGTCCACTGTTTTGCTGATCAAATGTGGATCATTACATCCTTTTCTTAAAAAAAAAAAAAAAAAGACACTTTAGTTAGGTAGGTTAGTGTGAGTATAGGAAGAGATGGTACCTATGGCTTAGGAAGGTAGTTCCCAAATAGCAAAGTAAAGAAACAGGAGAAGGAATTTTCTGGTCTTAGTGAAGGAAGCTGAGTCTGTATGTAGTTGCTAGAGTAGTTAGACTCACTGCACAGGGGTTCTTTCAGATCTGCAAGAGTACCTACTGATTGTCACCAGCCCAATTTCAGGATGGGGGAAAGAATTCAGATTTTTTGTGGTCATTTCCCCAGTCACAGTGTCAGGGTTTAAGCCTGACCCAGGACAGGGTTTGGAGAACAAACACATGATTCTGGAGTTGGAGGGTCAAATCCCACCAAAGTTAGTGTCTCAGCTTAAACAGCACTAGAAAATTTGCTGATAAAACTTGTTTTATGGTCTGCTTTTGATAGCAAGGGCTTCTCCAAAAAATTTACATCTGAGAGAGGTTAGATAATTTGTTTGTAGAAGTCTGAGCTAGTAAAATCTCAAGAGCAGAAATGGAGGAATAAAGCAGAGGGCACGAGTGAAGATAGAAAGGAAGTTCGAAAATGGGAACTATTTCAGATCTCTTGCCAGTCTGTTCTGTGAAGTCATCTGAGTTAGTAAGACTCTGAAAGTCAGTAGTATTGTCTAATTTATATTGCATTCAAACACCAGACAATGGGAGCACTAATGCCTTTGGATATTTTCTAGGGGGCCAAGGGTGTGTGTAGGAGTGGAAATCTTAGACCTCATTTTATGCAAGGTAAGATTGAGGCTAGTTTCTGGTAATAAGTCATCATCTACAACCAGAAAGTGTCTGGAAATAAGTTACCAGGGGTTGGAACAGGTGTCCTTAATTCCAGCAACCTTGCAGGCAATGCCAAAGGACTTCCCTCCCTAGGGTCCAGAAAAGGCTCTCAGTCTAGGGTGACCTTAGACTGAACCTGAAACTTAACTTGTGGGGTGGTGGGCTGTGGGAAGCAACTGGGCGCCTGGTTGAGCACAAGCCTCAAACCCCAGACCCTACTGGGATGGAAGGTGTTAGGCTTTGTTCCTGGGCCCCTGGTTCCTCCACAGCCCTCCCAAAGAGAGATTTGCGTCACCCAGCACAGGTAGAGAGTGTGACTACAGGCCTCAGGGCCTTGAGAGATCTAGCTAATAATGAGATACCTGAAGACCAGAGGGCATAGCCAATTAAGTATTCCTTTCCAGACCCTCCTCCCTCCTCCCTCCCTATTTAACTTAGGTCTACCCTGAGTTTCATGGGGGTACAGCCAGATTCATCTACTTTCTGCCATGACAGTAAAGTTTTTGGAACCATGGACTTCAATTGTGTCTTTGTGGCCCTGCTGTGGGGAACCATGGAGAAAGCCTTTAATGAGCCACTCCTGCTGCTGCATAATCTCCTGCCTGAGGACCTCTCTACTTTCCAGATGTGTAGTCTGCCAATTCAAGGAAGCTAGCTGACCCAGTAATCCAGCCAATCAAGTGCAAGTAACAAAGAGTCTCAACCCACTGTGCCCTGTCGGGCCTTTTCCCCCTCTTGTTCCTCTCTGCTGAGGCCAGGCCCACATATCCCTAGTCTCTGTTCTTCCAAGGCTCTCAGTGGCATTTGGGAGCCCAAGAACAGACCACTGGCCTCCTGGGTCAGGCTACCTTGGCCCAGAGACACCCACTAAAAAGCCCTGCCCCTGTGGGACTTCTGACTGAGATCTCCCCATGCCCCAGTAGAGCCCTGAAGCGTCTGTATGGTGCCACATGGAGTGAACTCAGCCAAAATCCCGAACTTCTGCTGCCCAGAGCTGCGGTTCTAGCCAACTAGGGTGGCAGATCCTCAGGAACCACAACAGCCCAATAGAATCCATGCCCGTGCCCATGCAAGAGCTATCACCCCTGCAGGGCTGTGGGTCCCTGTTCTGGAGGGCATCCCACTATGATCTCCAGCCTGGCCTGGTGTGGGGGTCCAGGTCAAGGGGACAGAGTGTGAACAGGGAGGGGAGATCACCTGCGCTGCTACCTCTGTTCATGTCTCTGCTGTCGCTGCCCAGTCACTCCCAGGTGCTGCACTTGTCTCTCTGCGCTGAGCTGTCCCAGGCTAGTCTTATAAGAAGCCAGCTAGTTGACAAGGAGGGGAGGGCCTTGAAGGCACTTTGGGAGAGCAGATCTCTCACCAAGTGTTACAGATCTTGTGACAGAAACTCTCAGACCCTGGGATGATTCTCATACATTTTTACTTCTCCTGAAAGCTCTTTTATACTGTTTTGGGGTGGGTCAGGGTCTGGCAGCAGATAATGCCTATTGGCTTGGTCTGAGAGCTTGGAGATAACTCATCTACATGTGGGAGAGCCTGAGGCACTGTTCCTCCTGACTGATTGCCATAGACCTCTCTGTGGGAGGGCCTGTGGAGGGCTGAAGCTGAGTGAAAGGAACCTGGAGCCAGGAGCAGAGCCTAACACCTGTGGTCTGATTTGGGTCCAGGGTTTGAGGCCTGTGCTCAGCCAGGCCCCAGCTGCTTCTGTGCTCACTGCCCCACATTTACTTAGTATGTGGATGTTAAATGGTGAAAGGCCTCTACTCTGGAGGTCAAAAAAGAGAGACAGAGAGAGAGAGAGAGAGAGAGAGAGAGAGAGAGAGAGAGAGGAAGAGAGGGAGAGAGAGAGGTAGGGAGAAAGGGAGAGAGAGAGAGAGAGAGAGAGAGAGAGAGAGAGAGAGAGAGAGAGAGAGGAAGAGGAGGAGGAAGAGGAGAGGGAGGAGGAGGAGGAAGATCCCATTGAATTTACAAATACTAGAGGTTTCAAATATCAACTAGTGGCTGTTAAGCCCTGTTAAGTTTGGCTAGCACTATGCACTTGATGGTCCATGTCTCAGAAAAGTGGAGAATAAGTAAAGAGAGGGAGGAAAAACATCCCAGAGAAAAGCTAGGGTACAGGACCCCAAATCCCTTTCAAGTTTCAGCACCCAATATTAGATCAGGATTGATGGAGGTGATATGGAATTAAAAGAAATCAAAAGCAGAATTGTTCTGCTTATCAGAATTTACTTAAAAATTATCCTTTTAAGGGCCATAATCTCTCAATGGAAGTAGAAACAATGTGCATATAATATGGGGCTTTTATAAGATAAAAAGAGTGAACTTTGGGGATGCAAAAATCCATCTGCAGGTGAGTTCCCTGCAGACCTGAAGTGGTAGACACCAGAGGTTTGGTGTGTGTCTGTTAGGGTGGAGAGAGGGGTCTCCTGATCAGAAGCTTCTATAGGTGACACCAGTCAAGTCAGCTTTACTGTTCAGATAGTCTTGGTCCATCTGAGGCTTTTAGGTCATTAACCCTTCATTTATCTCCTTCCACGCACTTTTTCCCAGGAATGTATACTGAGAGTGTAGTTGAAACTATAGACACCTAACCCTGACACCTGTAATGGGAAGTCCTGGGAACTGGACAGCTCTTCCTTCCCACAGGACTTTATCCAGCAAGAGCTTATTAACTCCAAGGCAGGATTCTTTTTTTAGGCATATTTTCAAGACAGAATTCTTAATATAACCACACTTTCAGGGACTCTTCCTTATTGACCTCTTTCTTTCTCTTATAGTCCCTAAAATAAAACATATCTTTCTATAATTAAATTCTCTGTTGTCTATGAATTTAATTATTCAAATTCACAAGATGAGAACCTAAAAGCTGCTGGCTCTTTATGGGTTTGATTGCCTTAGGGTTTCCACGACCCTAGACACTGAAGCCAAGCTCACAAAGAGCCCAGATTGGCCCTATTCCTCTTAAAGACAGACTGATAGTCCCAGACCAAAATAACAGTCAGTGACTTCAATACCCACCTCTCATTAATAGGCTCATTGGAACAAAAATTAGAGAAATCATGTCAGATCCAAAGCTTCCCCCTTCTCCCTAAGTGTCAGTGCAGGTGATATTTTCCTAAACTTTGGCCATGTAAGTAGGATTATTATTGGGTAATCAAGCCTAAATGTTTCTGTTTGCTAGAAAAGCCGATCTCTTATGCTTTCCAGAAACCACCCTTAATTTTCCAGGAATCTCCCTTTTAGTGTTTCCTTGAAGGTCAAGTACCTCAGGCAAGAACACCTAGCTCAAGATCAATCTGGACAGCCTGTATCAGCTTAGATCAGATCCTGATGACTTCCATATAAACTATCCTTGCTTTCCCACCATTTTGCTTCTTTCTCTGGCCCCTGCTTAAGAGGTGGCCTTGGTAGTTTTCTTCCACATAAATCTTCTTTTCCACCCACAGAGTGGTCCAGTTTGGTAGTATTACTGCATCATTGCTTATAAAACATGGAGTTAAATAATATCACAGAGGAAATATATTTATCAAACATCCAGAACATTCTATCTAAATACTACAAAATAGACATTTCCTCCCCCTTTCAATCTCCCTCTTGCTCTGGCCTCACTTGTAAGTACATTGTAGCTGTCTTCAGACACCCACAAGAGGGCATCAGATCTCATTATGGATGGTTTTGAACCACCATGTGGTTGCTGAGGTTTGAACTCATGACCTCCTAAAGAGCAGTCAGTATTCTAAACTGCTGAGCCATCTTACTAGCCACAAATTAGACATTTTCCTACCATCCTATAGAACTTTCTTTAAAATACACATAGCCATACTCAGTAAACAGTAAAACCAAAATAATGTTTTGTACTCTTCTAATTACAATGGAATAAAACTAGAACTACATAATCATAGAGATTAAGGAACACAGTGAGAAACCAAGAGTTCAACAAATTCCCTAATAGGGAGTCAAACTAGGACAAGGGCCATCATTATAATAAAGATGGTGAACCTCCAAGAATGACTGGTTTTTTTCTTCATCTTCCTTACCTGAATCAATATCCTGGCAGCTTAATTAAAGACTTTGTTGGATTTTTCTCCTGCCAATAGGACTATGACTGATAGGCTCAACAAGTTCAAGGCCAAATTAGATTATGATTACACAACTGTTGTGGATCAACCAACTATTCTGTCTTTTAGTAAACTGACTAGCCCTAAAAAGGGGAGGGTCAGCCCTTAAAAAGCAAGGTTTCTGATTTGCAAGTCCTCCCTTTGCTTTGTGAAATGTTTTTTATCTCCATGTGGCTGCTGTGTTTCCTCACCCCTAATAAAAATCTTTCTTTAATTGCTGATTTTTGACTTGTCCTGTTGGTGTGTGTTGTTTCTCAGCTGGTACCTGTCATGCTCAAGAGATCCCTAGATGGTAGCACTACTCAACAGTTAATGTGGCATTGAGGAAACCCAGAGAAAATTGCAACATTTCTAGCAACATATAAAAAAGCTGAATGATTAATAAAACTTATAGTACATAATGAAATCACTGTTGTTACACTTATAACAAGAGACCATCTTAATCCTTATCATAGTAGTCATGGCAACTAAAGCAAAAAGTATAGAGGTAGCCAGGTCTATTATGATGATAAATTAGTACTCCTTAGTAAATACAATAAAGAAGAATCAGGAGACACTAACTTCTGATTCTAGCTATTGTTTCTTCAAACCTTTTGGAAGATGCTAGTGTATACTTCATGATCTATAAGGAAGCCTAATAAGCTCACTTTCAACTGGTTATAAACTGTGCCTGAGTTGTCCTCTCTGGTCAACATCCCATAATAAAACTGTACTTTGGGCTATCACTGGCATCCACCTGGGATGAGTAAGCTTTTGTTTTCATAGTTCCATGAAGTCAATTCAACAAATTCCAACAAGGAAATTTATAGCTCCTAGTGCCTATATTAAAGTATTTGGTGACATGACTCAGCAAGTAAAACATTTACTGTGCAAACTTGATAACCTGAGTTCAATTTCCAGAACTCACATAAAGGTGAGTACTGACTACAAAAAGTTTTCTTCTGACCTCCATATGTGATATAAAATATCAGAGCAACTTTAGATAAATCCCCAAAACTATATGACAGGGTCTTGAAGAAATAAGAACAAGACAAATTCAAATGAATCATGGAGAAAGAAATAATTAAGTTAAAAATTAATGAAATTAAAAACAAATAAAATATGTGTTCTTTGAAAAGATCAACAAGATTTAAAAAGCCTTAGCCAAATGAACCAAATGAAAAGAAGAGCAAAATTAATAAAATTACAATAAAAAGGGAGTCAGAACAACAGATATCAGTGAAATTTCAAAAATCTTTAGATTTATATTAAAAACTATACTTTACTAAATTAAAAATATAATAGAAATAGATTTCCTACATACACATGACCTAGCAAAGATGAGATAAATAATTAAACAGATCTCTATTAAGCACCAAGATTTATGAATTTTTGAAAATTCCCCAAAAGAAACCAAGCCTATTCCTGGATGAATTAAAGTCAAAATTCTACCATACCTTCAAAGAAATAGCACCAATCTTTCACAAATGATTATATAAAGTGTAGAAGAAGAAATTCTACAATGTTCATTTTAATGACATAAAACTACATAAAACAATAAAAATGTGCATTAATCTCTCTAATGAATATAGCTGCAAAACTTCTCAATAAAATACTAGCAAACTAAATTCAAGGACACATCAACATAGTTTGCCAGATATTCAGCTACAAAAATCCACATTAATCAGATTAATCCAATTAGTCATGTAATATATCCACTCAAGTACAGAAATTACATACTCTCATTACATGTAGAAAAGGCATGTGATAAAATCCAACATCCCTTCATACTAAATCTGAATATACTAAGAATTGAAGGAACATGTTCTGAAACAATAGATACTATATACGAGTAATATATAGAAAAAAATTGCACTATATGGAGAAAAAACTCGAATATTTCTACTAAGATAAGTATCAAGGTAGGGAGTTCAGTTTTTTCTTATTAACTTTACTGCTTGAAATAGTATTTGGAGTAGTCTAGCAAGAGAAGGAAATAAAAATGGTTAAAAATAGGGCTGGTAAGATTGTTCAGTGGTTAAGAGAACCAGGTGCTCTTCTAGAGGTCTTGAGTTCAGTTCCCAGCAAACACATGGTGGCTCACAACCATCTATATTAGGATCTGATGCCTTCTTCTGGTATGTTAATGTACAGGCAGACAAAGCACTCCTATATTACAGAAGAAAAAAGGTTAAAAATAGAAAAAATGGTCAAAGTAACACAATCTGCATGACTTAGGAATCAACCTAACTGGGGTTATCAATGAAGAAATGAAGAAATGAAGAAATGACAGCTGCATACACAAGAGCTGGGATCAAGTGGGAAGTGCTATTTAATGGAGATGCAGCAGCAGTCAGGGAATTCAACACCTTTATTTCATATAAAGAAGCCTACAACTGAACTAGGATGTGGGTTTGCTGTATACAGTTTAACAAGGAGGCAGGTGTAAATTAATCTCAGTTGGGGGGTTGGTCCCTGTATGAGGATAGCCTCAGTTTGTAAAGATCTGGAAGGAAGAAGATATGGGTGATACACATGGACCTAGGGGGAGGCTTTGGCATTCCCATGAATTGAAGCATTGGGGTCCTTTATATAGCCATATTTAGATTAAAAAAAAAATCACACATTCTCTAAGGACTTCATCTGCTCCTTATGTACTCACTCAGGACTTCCTCCATTCTCTACACCAAACTATTCTTATTTGAAGAGTACATTACACTGTACATAAAAGACCTCAGAGATTTCACCAGAAACATTTTACAGCTCATAATACTTTCATCAAGTAGTGGGATACAAATTAACACACAAACATCAGTAGCTTTCCTATATACCAGTGAGAAATATAATAAGAAAGTCAGGGAAACAATCCACTTTTCAATAACCTCAAGAAAGTAAAATGCTCTGAAATAAACCTAAGTCAAACACTTCTACAATTAGCATATTAAAGCATTAAAGAAAGAAATTGAAAAGTCTAGCCAGGGAAGTGGATCTTCACTACTTTTGTCCTTCAGTCTCCCACCTTTCCCTCAAATTCTATATCCCAGTCTGATCTCCAGATCTGCAGCAGAC
The DNA here is from genome assembly GCA_021653895.1 of Mastomys natalensis. NCBI lineage: Eukaryota > Metazoa > Chordata > Mammalia > Rodentia > Muridae > Mastomys > Mastomys natalensis. The sequence continues at coordinate 117,532 of JAJTUV010002463.1, forward strand.
CACCTATGTGCCCTTCCTCCCTCTTTGGTAGATCATGCAAAACTTTTTCTACAGTCTCTGTAACCACCATTTTTATTTTATTTTATTTTATTTTATTTTATTTTTTTATTTTATTTTATTATTTGTCTCAGCAGAAAACTTCACCAGGAACTCCCTGGTGACTGACTAGCTGACTATACCTGACAGAAAAGCATCTGGGTCAGGGAATCTGGTGTGTTATCTTTGTATCTTCACTATCCCTCCTCTTTTCTAAACCCAATCCCTTAGTCTTATTTCCAGCTGCATAGCAGATTACCAGCTGCATCTTCTCTTCATTGTCTACCTCCATCTTAGGGAACTAAGCAGATTCTGCTGGCATATCATGCGCCTGTGGAATTCCTCACCCTCACTCACAAGCCCACCTCCATCCATGAGTGTCAGTTCCTAATACCAGAAAGCATTCTACCTAGAACCCCAGTGGCCACACCTGGTAGGGTCTCAGAGGCATTCCCCACCAGGTAACCCACAACCACCACATTATCCTGCAAACCAGAGAGGGCAGCAGAAATGAAGACACTGAACACCCACCCACAAAAATAAGACCAGATATTAGTACCTAGAATTACAACCATTCTCAATACAGATAATCAGACACCAAGTATAAAAACAATTGATAGCACCCAGGTTAATATGCTTCTGCAAAAGCCCAGCAACCCTACTATAGTAGCTCCTTAGAAATGAAATATAGCTCAAACATAAGATAAGGACTGAAAAATAGTCTTTATGAATATGTTAGAGGTCCTTAAAGAGAAAATGAATGAATCGGTTAAGAAAATCTATGAAAAACAAACCACAGAATGAAATGAAGAAAACCAAGTTTAAGACTTGCAAGTGAAAACAGGATCAATAAAGAAAACCCAAAGTGAGGAAGAACCAGAAATGAAAATTTTAGGATCTAAAACAGAGGCAAACAGAATATAAGAGATAGAAGAAGAATCTCAGATACTGAAGACAAGAGAGAAGAAATAGCTACCTAAGTCAAGAAAATGTTAAATCTAAAAAATCCAGGTACAAAGCATACAGGAAAAGGTCTGGATTATTTATGAAAAGATCAAATCTATGAATAATAAGAATAGAGGATGGAAGAAAAAAAATCTAGTTCAAAGGCACAAAAAATACTTTCAGCAAAATCATAGAAGAAAATTTGTCAAGCTAAAGGAGGAGATGCCTATCAAGTTACAATAAGCATATAGCACACCAAATAAACTGGATCAGAAAAATAATTTCCCTCTGCACAAAATAACCAAAACACTATTATGTAATGAATAAAGAAAGAACACCAAAATATTCAAGAGAAAAGTATCAAGTAACACATAAATGGAGACTTATTAGAATAAAACAACTTTTCAACAGAGACTCTAAAAGTTGAAAGGTCCTGTACAGATGTCTACAAACTCGAAGAGACCACAAGTACCAGTTTTCTTATAATACATTTTCACATCCTTTTACCCTAAAGTGTTGTTCATTCTTGATGTTAAGGTGTGTTTCTTTCTTGGATGCAGGAAAAGGATAAATCCTGTTTTTGAATCCATTCTCTTAGTCTTGTCATTTTATTGGGGATTGAGAACACTGATGTTCTCATGGACATTGTATCCTGATGAACAAGATACAAAATCAACACATAAAATCAGTAACCTTCTTATATGCAAAAGACAATGATGCCGAGAAAGAAATCAGAGAAGTGACACTTTTCACAATAACCTCAAGTATTATAAAACATCTTGGTATAATTCTAACCAAGAAAGGAAAATACATGTATGGTAAAATACCTTAAGACATTGAAGAAGATACCAGTAGATGCCTATACTCATGGGTCAATCACATTAATATGGTAAAAATTGCTATCCTGCCAAAAACAATCTATAGATTCACAGTAATCTGCATGAAAATTCCAACACAATTGTTCACAGAAATTGAAAGGGCAATATTCAGCTTCATATAGAAACACAACAAAACAGGATAGGTAAAACACTCCTGAATGATAAAAGAACTATTGGAGATACCATCATCTCTGAAGTACTACTGAGTGTTAGTAATAAAATTTAAATGGTGTAGGCATAAAACCAGATTTATTGATGAATAAAATAGAATTGAAGATGCAGACATAAGTTCACACATCTATGGGCACCTGATTTTTGAAAAATAAGCCAGAAATATACACTGGAGGAAGAGGCAGCATCTTCATCTAACCCTGGCCAAATTGAATAGCTATATGGAGAAGCATCCAAATAGATCTATACTTATTACCCTGCACAAAACTCTATTTGAAATGGATCAAAGACTCAAATGTAAGGCCAGATACACTCAATCTCATAGAAAAGAAAGTGGGGCATTGCTTTAAGATGATTGGCACAGAAAAAGCTTTCTGTACAGAACACCAATAGCCTGGGCCCTAAGAATAGGGATAGAAAGCTAATATCCAAAATATATAAACAACAACAATCTCCAAAAAAAACACCACCTGTACACCAAGAACAGAAACAACCTAATTAAAATTGGGGTACATGTGTAAACAGAAAATTTTATATGGGGGAAACTCAAATGACTGGTACTTAAAGAAATTCACAACATCCTTAGCCATTATGAAAATGCAAATTAAAACTACTTTCAGGTTTCATCTTACACCAATCAGAATGGCCAAGATCAATCAAACAAAACACGGCTCATCTTGTAAAAGATGTGGGGTAAGGGAACTCATTCATTGTTAGTGGGGGTATCAACTTGTACAGCCATTATGAAACTAAGTGTAATGGTTTAACAGAAATATGAGAATCAATTTACCTCAAGATTCAGCTATTTTATTCTTGAGCATATATTCTACCACAAAAATACTTTCTCTTCCTTGTTCATTGCTGCTCTATTCCAGATAGGCAGAAAATGGAAACAACCAAGATGTTCATTAGTTGTCAAATGAATAAAGAAATTGTGGAACATTTATATCATTGAATATTACTCAGCTGTTAAAAAATGAAATTCTAAAATTCACAAGCAAATAAATGGAATGAGAAAAAATTTTTCCTTAGTAAGATATCTTAGACTTGAAAAGACAAATATGGATTGTGTTCAATTACTTCTTGATGCTAGCAGCTAAGCCATTTATGAGCAAGATTATAGACATAGAGATTAATATAGACAGTAAGGGATGAGGGAATGGGAGCCATCCTAGAAAGTGGAAATAATATAGTTATGGATGGGAGGAGGGGGACTAGAATGGAACGATTAAATAGGTATGTAGAGAAAAGAGGAGAAGAGGGAGGGAATATGGAGAGAGACAGTAAAATTAAGGGTCATTTGAGGGACCATATGGAAACCTAATACAGTAGAAGCTTCCTATAATACATACATATATGAAGTTGATCTAAACAAAATTTTCAAGTAATGGGAGAGATAGTACCCTGACAGGACATCTTTCATTATCAAAGGACCTTCCAGTATTGGGAATGGGTTGATATAATAAAATTGTTTGCCAAAGTGGTCCTATGGGAACACACAACAATCCAGGCTATTGCCAAGGCTTTTGGTGGCTCTCTATAAGATAATGATAAGGTACTCTTGCTGAAGACATCAGTTACACAACTTAGTAAACATAGAAATGTCAATCTGGTGCCTACCTAGAGCCTTTACCTCTAAGGGCTAGTATTCATGGTAATGGAAGGTATTCTGCATACTACCAAAGGAGAAAGGTAAACACTAACCTAGTTACAAACTTTTCACTCTACAGGAATGACTAGCTTGCAAGATATATCTGTGCAATAGTGTCATTAAGCTTGTGGTACTAAACCAATGTTTTATTTGAGTTAAGGGTCACTTTATGAGATCAAACCCATAACCAATGCTACCTGAGTGATCAAGAACCTGAGACTAGATTAAGCCAGGGGAAAACCAAATAATACTGATCTGCTAAGGAAATGTAGCATTAAAATGTATCCTAATGACATTCTTCTATACCTATATATCTATGCATTGCTCTTCCACCACCTGAGTAGTTTTCTTCTGCAGCAGATGGGAGCAAATACAAACCCATAGCCAGGCAATATGTAGAGAGTGTAAGACCTGGAAAACTCATCCCCGAATGGGATGTTTCCATCAAATCTCTCCCTTAGGGCCCAGAACATTGTGAAAGAGGAGGTAGAAATAGTGTAAGAGCAAGAGTAGATAGAGGTTACCAAGGAATTAATGTCTTTGAGAGACAATCAGCACATATATGAACTCACAGAGGCTGAGGCAACATGCTTAGGACCTATATGGGTCTGCACTAGATTGGGTCCTAGAGCTGAGAAACCAGTTTACCTGCTCTTGATTTAACTTTGGTACATGGTATCTATCTAGAAAATCATCCATTTCATCTAGATTGTCCAGTTTTGTTGAATATAAGCTTTTGTAGTAGGATCTGCTGATCTTTTGAATTTCCTGTTTCTGTTGTTATGTCTCCCCTTTTATTTCTGATTTTAATTTGGATACTGCCTTTGGGCCCTTTAGTTAGTTTGGGTAGGGATTTATGTATCTTGTTGATTTTCTCAAGGAACCATCTTTTGGTTTTTTTTGACTATTTGTATCATTCTCTTTGTTTCTATTTGGTTGATTCTGTGCCTGAGTTTGACTATTACCTGGTGTCTACTCCTCTTGGTGGTGTTTGCTTCTTTTTGTTCTAGGGCTTTCAGTTGTGCTGCTAGGTTGCTAGTGTTGGATCTCTCCAATTTCTTTACCAGGGCACTTAGTGCTGTGAATTTTCCTCTTAGCACTGCTTTCATTGTGTCTCACAAGTTTGGGTATGCTTTATTATCATATTCATTGAATTCCAGGAAGTCTTTAATTCCTTTATTTCTTCCCTGATGAAGTTATCATTGAGTAGAGAGTTGTTCAGTTTCCATGGGTTATGTGGATTTTCTTTAGTTCTTGTTATTGATGTCTAGCTTTAGTCTGTGGTAATCTGATAGGATGCATGAGATTTGAGATTATTTCAATTTTCTTGTATCTGTTGAGATTTGTTTGTGACCTATTATATGGTCAATTTTGGAGAAGGTATTATGAGGTGTTAAGGAGAAGGTATATTCTTTTCTTTTATGGTGAAATGTTTTATGTATATCTGTTAAATCTATTTGGTTCATATCCTCTATTAGTTTCACTATGTCCCTGTTTAGTATCTGTTTCAATGACCTGTCCATTGGTGAGAACTGGGTATTGAAATCTCCAACTATTATTGTGTGGGGTTTAATGTGTGTTTTGAGATTTATTAAAGTTTCTTTTATGAATGTGTGTACTCTTGCATTTGGGGCATAAATGTTCAGAATTGAGACTTTCTCTTGGTGGATTTTTCCTTTGATGAATATGAAGTGTCCTTCCTTATCTCACTTGATAACTTCTGGTTGAAAGTCTATTTTATTGGATAGTAGAATAGCAACTCCCACTTGTTTTTTGGAACTATTTTCTTGGAAGACTTTTCCCAGCCTTTTACTCTGAGGTAGTGTCTGTCTTTGTCATTGAGGTGTGTTTCTTGTGTGCAGCAAAAGTCTGGGTCCTCTTTGTGTATCCAGTCTGTTTCTTTATGTCTTTTCATGGAGATATTGAGTCTGTTGATATAGGAAGATATTAAAGACAGATAATTATTAGTTCCTGTTATGTTTGTTGTTGCAGATTGCATTATGTGTATGCGATTCTCTCTTTTTTGTTTTATTGTGAGATGATTCATTTCTTTTTTTTTTTTTTTTTTTTGGTTGTTGTAGGTACCCTCCTTGCTTTGGAGTTTTCCTTCTAGAATACTAGATTAGTAAATTGATGTAGTTTAAATTTGGTTTTGTCATGTATTTTGGATTCTCCATCTATGATGATTGAGAGTTTTGCAGGGTATAGTAGCTGGGGCTAAAATTTGTCTTCTCTTAGGGTCTGTATGATCTTTGTCCAGGTTCTTATGGCTTTTATTGTCTCTGTTGAGAAGTTTGATGTAATTCTGATAGGTCTGCCTTTATATGTTACTTGGTCTTTTCCCCTTGAAGCTTTTTAACATTTCTTATTTGTTCTGTGCATTTAGTATTTTGATTATTATGTGATGAGGGAATTTTCTTTTCTGGTCCAATCTATTTGGTGTTCTATATTGGCTTCTTGTACATTTATGACCATCTCTGTCTTTAAGTTGGGGAAGTTTTCTTCTATGATTTTGTTGAAGGTGTTTCCTGGCTTTTTGAGTTGGGAATCTTCATTCTCTTCTATTCCTATTATTCTTAGGTATGGCTTTATTTTATTGTGTCCTAGATTTCCTGGATGTTTTTTGTTAAGAGTTTTTTGTTTTGATTTTCTTTGATCGATGTGTCAATATCTTCTAAGGTATCTTCTATTCCTGAGATTCTGTCTTCTATCTCTATATTCTGTTGGTGATGCTTGTGTCTATAGCTCCTCACCCCTTTCCTAGGTTTCCATTCCAAGGTTGCCTCCATTTGTGTTTTCTTTATTGTTTCTACTTTCACTTTTAGGTCTTGGACTACTCGCTCAATACCTTCACCTGTTTACCTGTGTTTTCCTGTATTTCTTTCAGTGAGTTATTTATATCCTCCTTAAAAGACTCTATTATTTTCATGAGATAGGATTTTATGTCAGCATCTTGGTTTTCAGGTGTGTTGGTGTATCAGGGCTTGTTGTGGTGGGAGAACTAGGTTCTGATGGTGCCAAAGTTCTGATGGCTTCTGTTGCTTCTGGTTTTGGGTTTGCCTCTCAACATCTGGTTATCTTTGATGTTAACTGTCCTGGGTGTCTCTGTCTGGAGCTTGCCTCCTGTGTCCCTAGCTTGCTGCAGGTCTCCTGGGAGACCTGTGGCCCTGGCTTTAGCAGATCTCCTAGCAGGCCTTCAGACTGTGGAGTCTGTTGCCCTGAGTACAGTATATCTCCTGGAAGGCCAACAGATTATGGGTTCTTCAAAGGGCAGTTACATTGATAGATCATCAATGCCCTGTTGCCCTGGGTATAGAAGATCTCCTGGGAGGCCTTCAGACTATTTTGTCTGTTGACATGGGTACAGCAGGTCTCCTGGGAGTCCTTCAGACTATGGGGTCTTCAGAGGGGCAGATAAACTGCTGATCTGCCACAGCAGAAGTCACAGGCCAGAAAGGGGGTACAGTTCAAGTGAGGGGATGAATCCCTCACCTGCTGGACTCCTCAGGGTCCCAGCTGCTGCAGTTATTTGGCACAGTTTCTTTCTTTCTTTTTTTTTTTTATTGGAAATTTTATTTATATTTCAGATGATTTCCCCTTACCCCATTTCCCCCCTCCTCCCAGGAACTCACTATCCCTTCCCCCTCCTCTTGCCTCTATGATCGTGTACCCTACCCACCCTCCCCCGTACCTCACCTCCCCACCCTCGAATACTCCCCCACGACGTTCAGCCTTCATGGGACCAAGGATCTCTTCTCCCACTTATATATAGCTCCCTTGCATATATAGCTGGAGCCATGGGTCCCTCCATAAGCACTCCCAGGCTGGTGGTTTAGATGCTGGGGGTCTGGTTGGTTGGTATTGTTGCTTTCCTCATGGTGTCTTGAATCCTCTCAACTCCTTCAGTCTTCACTCTATCTTCTCTATTGGGAACCCCATGATCAGTTTAATGGCTAGCTGTGAGCATCTGCCTCTGAATATGTCAGACTCTTGCAGACCTCTAAGGAGACAGCTATATCAGGCTCCTGTCAGCATGTACTTCCTGACATCCACATCAACATCTATCTTTGGTGACTGCACATGAGATGGATACCCAGGTGGAATGGTCTGCAGATGGCCCCTCCTTCAGTTTCTGTCCTGTACTTTGTCTCCATATTTGCACCCTTGAGTATTTTGTTACTCCTTCTAAGAAGGACTGAAGCCCCCCCCCCCTACTTGGTTGTCATTCTTCATGAGCTTTTGTGGTATTTGTATTCAAGCTTCTGGGCTAAAATCCAATAATCAGTGAATGAATACCATGTGTGTTCTTTTGTGATTGGGTTACTTCACTCAGGATGATATTTTCTAGTTCCATCCATTTATATAAGAATTTATCAAATTCATTGTTTTTAATAGCTGAGTAATATTCCATTGTGTAAAGTGTACCACATTTTTTTGTATCCATTCCTCTGTTGAAGGGCATCTGGGTTCTTTCCAGTTTCTGGCTATTATAAATAAAGCTGTTATGAACATAGTGGAGCATATGTCCTTGTTATATGTTAGAGCATCTTCTGGGTATATGCCCAGGAGTGGTATAGCTGGGTCCTCAGGTAGTGATAGGTCCAATTTTCTGAGGAACGCCAGACTGATTTCCAGAATGGTTGCACCATCTTGCAATCCCACCAACAATGGAGGAGTGTTCCTCTTTCTCCACATCCTCGCCAGCATCTACTATCACCTGAGTTTTTGATCTTAGCCATTCTGATTGGTGTGAGGTGGAATCTCAGGGTTTTTGTGATTTGCATTTCCCTGATGACTAAGGATGCTGAACATTATTTAGGTGCTTCTCATTGGCACAGTTTCTTACCTGTTGCCTTGCATGTAGCAGACTTCCTGAAAGGTCTTCAGATGAGCAGACTGGTTGCTGATCTGTCCCAGTGGAAGACACAGGCCAGACAATAATACTTTTTTTTTAATAGAAATGTGTTCTTACTTTGGGTGTCCCAAATATGATATCTAATAAAGAAAAAATTAACTAGGTCAAACTGGGGGGCGGGGCAAGGCAATCACATGGCTTTTTTCCCTCAGGCCCAGAATGTTTGAGAAAACTGCATATGTCATAGTTTCCTTTCTGTGTCCTTTCAACTTCAACTTTAATTATGACTCACAATAGCATGGGAATTAAAATGGGAAAAGATGAGGTGGAGGCACAGGGAAAAATTAACAATAACAATTGCCTTTGGCCTGGGGCGGACCTGCAGCTGGTCTGCTCCTGTGGAAACACCGGATCCTGAGACATCCTAGAGGGACTCACTGCACCTAGAGCAGAGGGTAAGACACCTTGCCCAATACCCCAAAGCCCAGAGTTACAATTGGGAGCCAGGTGGGGCTTAAGGAACTAGCAGGCACCCAAAGACCGCCCCTCCGGACTATAACTTCCCTTGCGCCGGGAGCCTGGTCCTTTGGCCTGGGGCGGACCTGCAGCTGGTCTGCTCCTGTGGAAACACCGGATCCTGAGACATCCTAGAGGGACACACTGCACCCAGAGCAGAGGAGCAGAGGACACTTAGCGGGTCTGCGCCTGTGGAAACATCTGATCCTGAGACATCCTAAAAGACCTACCGCATCCAGAGCAGAGGGAGCTTAGGATCACAGGAACACAGAGACATCTGGAATCCGAGGAGATCTGTCACAAGCAAGATAACTGGAAAGACAGACTCCATTCAGACACAGTGAGCACAGGTAACACTAGAGCCAACCAGATGGCGAAAGGCAGCGCAAGAACACAACAAAGCAACAGACATCATCAGAACCCAGTTCTCCCACCATAGCAAGCCCTGGACACTCCATCACACAGGAAAAACAGGACTCAGAATTAAAGTCACTTCTCATGATGATGATGGAGGATTTTAAGAAGGACATAAGTAACTCCATTAAAGAAATACAGGAGAACACAGGTAAACAGGTAGAAGCCCTCAAAGAGGAAACACAAAAATCCTTGAAAGAATTGAAAGAGAACACAGGTAAACAGGTAGAAGCCCTTAAAGAGGAAACACAAAAATCCTTGAAAGAATTTCAAGAAAACATAAGCAAACAGGTGAAGGAATTGAACAAAACCATCCAGGATCTAAAACTGGAAATAGAAACAATAAAGAAATCTCAAAGGGAGACTACTCTGGAGATAGAAAACGTAGGAAAGAGCTCAGGAGTCATAGATGCAAGCATCACCAACAGAATACAAGAGATAGAAGAGAGAATCTCATGTACAGAAGATACCATGGAAAACCTCGACACAACAGTCAAAGAAAATGCAAAATGCAAAAAGCTCCTAACACAGAACATCCAGGAAATCCAAGATGCAATCAGGAGACCAAACCTAAGGATAATAGATATAGATGAGAGTGAAGATTCCCAATCTAAAGGGCCAGTAAATATCTTCAACAAAATTATAGAGGAAAATTTCCCCAACCTAAAGAACAAGACACTCATAAACATACAAGAAGCCTACAGAACACCAAACAGACTAGACCAGAAAAGAAATACCTCCCGTCACATAATAATCAAAACACCAAATGCACAAAACAAAGAAAAAATACTAAAAGCAGTAAGGGAAAAAGGTCAAGTAACATATAAAGGTAGACCTATAAGAATTACACCAGACTTTTCACCAGAGACTATAAAAGCCAGAAGATCCTGGTCTGATATCATACAGACCCAAGGGAACACAACTGCCAGCCCAGACTGCTATACCAGCAAAACTCTCAATCACTATAGATGGAGAAACCAAGATATTCCATGACAAAACCAAATTTGCACAATATCTTCCCACAAACCCAGCACTTCAAGGATAATTGATGGAAAACCCAACACAAGGAAGGAAACTACAACCGAGAAGAAGCATGGAAGTAATCTTCCAACAACCCCCCAAAAAAAGGTAGCTACACAAACATAATTCCACCTCTAATAACAAAAATAACAGGAAGCAACAATCATTTTTCCTTAATATCCCTTAACATCAATGGACTCAATTCTCCAATAAAAAGACGTAGACTATCAGACTGGATACATAAACAGGACCCAGAATTTTGTTGCATACAAGAAACGCACCTCAGTGACAAAGACAGACATTACCTCAGAGTAAAAGGCTAGAAAACAATTTTCCAAGCAAATGGTCCCAAGAAACAAGCTGGAGTAGCCATTCTAATATCAAATAAAATAGACTTTCAACCAAAAGTAATCAAAAAAGATAAGGAAGGACACTTCATACTCATTAAAGGAAAAATCTACCAAGATGAACTCTCAATTCTGAACATCTATGCTCCAAATGCAAGGGCACCTACATACATAAAAGAAACTTTACTAAAGCTCAAAGGACACATTGCACCTCACACAATAATAGTGGGGGATTTTAACACCCCGCTCTCTCCAATGGACAGATCGTGGAAACAGAAACTAAACAAAGACACATTGAAATTAGCAGAAGTTATGGAACAAATGGATTTAACAGATATCTATAGAACATTTCATCCTAAAGTAAAAGAATATACCTTTTTCTCAGCACCTCATGGTACCTTCTCCAAAATAGACCATATAATTGGTCACAAAACAGTCCTCAACAGATACAAAAAGATTGAAATAATCCCTTGCATCCTATCAGATCACCACGGACTAAGGCTGGTCTTTAATAATGACAGAACAAGGGAAAACCCACATGCATGTGGAAACTGAACAATGCTCTACTCAATGATGACTTTGTCAAGGAAGAAATAAAGAAAGAAATTAAAGACTTTCTAGAATTTAATGAAAATGAGGAAACATCATACCAGAACTTGTGGGACTCCATGAAAGCAGTGCTAAGAGGAAAAACTCATAGCTCTAAGTGCCTACAAAAAGAAATTGGAGAGAGCACACATTAACAACTTGACAGCACACCTGAAAGCTCTAGAACAAAAAGAAGCAAATACACCCAAGAGGAGTAGGCATCAGGAAATAATCAAACTCAGGGCTGAAATCAACCGAGTAGAAAAGAAAGAACTATACAAAATATCAACAAAACCAGGAGTTGGTTCTTTGAAAAATCAACAAGATAGATAAACCCTTATCCAGATTAACCAGAGGGCACAGAGACAGTACCCAAATTAATAAAATCAGATCTGAAAAAGGAGACATAACAACAGAAACTGAGGAAATTCAAAAAATCATCAGATCCTACTACAAAGGCCTATACTCAACAAAACTGGAAAATCTGGATGAAATGGACAAATCTCTAGACAGATACCAGGTACCAAAGTTAAATGAGGAGCAAATAAACCATCTAAACAGTCCCATAACCCCTAAAGAAATAGCAGCAGTCATTAAAAGTCTCCCCACCAAAAAAAGCCCAGGACCAGATGGATTTAGTGCAGAATTCTATCAGACCTTCAAGGAAGACCTAATACCAATTCTCTTCAAACTATTCCACAAAATAGAAACAGAAGGAACACTACCCAATTTGTTCTATGAAGCTACAATCACACTCATACCTAAACCTCACAAAGACCCAACAAAGAAAGAGAACTTCAGACAATCTCTCTTATGAATACTGATGCAAAAATACTCAATAAAATTCTAGCAAACCGAATCCAAGAACACATCAAAACAATCATTCATCATGATCAAGTGGGCTTTATCCCAGGAATGCAGGGATGGTTCAATATTCGGAAATCCATCAATGTAATCGACTACATAAACAAACTCAAAGAAAAAAACCAGATGATCATCTCATTAGATGCTGAGAAAGCATTTGACAAAATTCAACATCCCTTCATGGTAAAAGTCTTGGAAAGAACAGGAATTCAAGGACCATACCTAAACATAGTAAAAGCAATATACAACAAACCAGTAGCTAACATCAAACTTAATGGAGAGAAACTTGAAGCATTCCCACTAAAATCAGGGACTAGACAAGGCTGCCCACTCTCTCCCTACCTATTCAATATAGTACTGGAAGTCCTAGCCAGAGCAATCAGACAACAAAAAGAAATCAAGGAATACAAATAGGAAAGGAAGAAGTCAAAATATCACTATTTGCAGATGATATGATAGTATACTTAAGTGACCCAAAAACTCCACCAGAGAACTCCTAAACCTGATAAACAACTTCAGCAAGGTGGCAGGTTATAAAATCAACTCGAACAAATCAGTAGCCTTCCTCTACATGAAAGATAAACAGGCTGAAAAGAAACTAGGGAAATGACACCCTTCACAATAGTCACAAATAATATAAAATACCTCGGGGTGAACCTAACCAAGCCGGTGAAAGATCTGTATGACAAGAACTTCAAGTCTCTGAAGAAAGAAATTGAAGAAGATCTCAGGAAATGGAAAGATCTCCCATGCTCATGGATTGGCAGGATTAATATAGTAAAAATGGCCATCTTGCCAAAAGTAATCTACAGATTCAATGCAATCCCCATTAAAATACCAACTCAATTCTTTACAGAACTAGAAAGAGAATTCTGAAATTTATTTGGAACAACAAAAAACCCAGGATAGCGAAACCATTCTCAACAATAAAAGAACTTCTAGAGGAATCACCATCCTGACCTCAAGCTTTACTACAGAGCAGTAGTGATAAAAACGGCCTGGTATGGTACAGAGACAGGCAGGAAGATCAGTGGAATAGAGTTGAAGACCCAGAAATGAACCCACACAACTATGGTCATTTAATCTTTGACAAAGGAGCTAAACCATCCAGTGGAACAAGGACAGCATTTTCAACAAATGGTGCTGGTTCAATTGGAGGACAGCATGCAGAAAAATGCAAATCGATCCATTCCTATCTCCTTGTACAAAGCTCAAGTCCAGGTGGATAAAGGACCTTCACATAAAACCAGACACACTGAAACTAATAGAAGAGAAAGTGGGGAAGACCCTCGAATACCTAGGCACAGGGGAAAAGTTCCTGAACAGAACACCAATGGCCTATGCTCTAAGATCAAGAATTGACAAATGGGAATACATAAAATTGCAAAGTTTCTGTAAGGCAAAGGACACTGTCAATAGGACAAAACGGCAACCAACAGAATGGGAAAAGATCTTTACCAGTCTCACATCTGATAGAGGACTAATATCCAATATATACAAAGAACTCAAGAAATAGACTCTAGGCAACCAAATAACCCTATTAAAAAATGGAGTAAGGAGCTAAACAAAGAATTCTCAACTGAGGAAATGCGAATGGCCGAGAAGCACCTAAAGAAATGTTCAGCATCCTTGGTCATCAGGGAAATGCAAATCAAAACAACCCTGAGATTCCACTTCACACCAGTCAGACTGGCTAAAATAAAAAACTCAGGTGATAGCAGATGGTGGTGAGGATGTGGAGAAAGAGGAACACTCCTCCATTGTTGGTGGGATTGCAAGATGATGCAACCACTATGGAAACAGTCTGGCGGTTCCTCAGAAAATTGGACATATCACTACCTGAGGACCCAGCTATACCACTCCTGGGTATATATCCAGAAGATGCTCTAACACATAACAAGGACATATGCTCCACTAAGTTCATAGCAGCATTATTTATAATAGCCAGAAACTGGAAAGAACCCAGATGCCCTTCAACAGAGGAATGGATACAAAAAAATGTGGTACATTTATACAATGGAATATTACTCAGCTATTAAAAACAATGAATTTGATAAATTCATATATAAATGGATGGAACTAGAAAATATCATCCTGAGTGAAGTAACCCAATCACAAAAGAACATACATGGTATTCACTCACTGATTATTGGATTTTAGCCCCGAAGCCTGAAATACCCAAGATACAGCTCACAGACCACAAAAAGCTCATGAAGAAAGATGACCAAGTAGGGGGGGCTTCAGTCCTTCTTAGAAGGAGTAACAAAATACTCAAGGGTGCAAATATGGAGACACAGTGCAGGACAGAAACTGAAGAAGAGACAGACCATTCCACCTGGATATCCATCCTATGTGCAGTCACCAAAGATAGAGGTTAATGTGGATGTCAGGATGTACATGCTGACAGGAGCTTGATATAGCTGTCTCCTTAGAAGTCTGCAAGAGTCCGACATACTCAGAGGCAGATGCCACAGCTAACCATTAAACTGATCACGGGGTTCCCAATGGAGAAGATAGAGTGAAGGCTGAAGGAGTTGAGAGGATTCGAGACACCATGAGGAAAGCAACAATCCCAACCAACCAGAGCCCCCAGGGTCTAAACCACAAGCCTGGGAGTGCTTAGGGAGGGACCCATGGTTCCAGCTATATATGCAAGGGAGCTATATATAAGTGGGAGAAGAGATCCTTGGTCCCATGAAGACTGGACGTCGTGGGGGGGATACTCGAGGGTGGGGAGGTGAGGTACAGGGGAGGGTGGAAGGGGGTACACCAACGTGGAGATAGGAGGAGGGGGGAAGGGATAGTGAGTTCCTGGGAGGGAGGGGGGGAAATGGGGTAAGGAGCGAACATCTGAAATGTATAAAAAATTTACAATAAATTAAAAAAAAACAATAACAATTACTGTATTCATACTGAATTTATCCTACTGAAATAGTTATTAACGTCTAGAGTACAATATGTAATTTGAAAAATTATTTTGTAATATTTCTCAAGATATGCTATAGGTTAGACAGCTTTTATTGCCATGTTAGTTTTCTATTGCTTCTGTAACAAATTACTACACACCTCTTCATTTAAAGCAATCCAAATCTATTATCTTTTATATATCATAAACCTATCATGAGTATCTCATAGTTTTAAATCAAAACAGTGGCAGAAATTTTTTTCCAGAGAGATGCCTCAGATATTGATGTTCTGTTCAGGAACTCGTTTCCTATAGCAATGCATTCAGGGGTATTTCCCACTTTCTGTTCTATGAGATTTAATGTATTAAGTTTTATGTTGATCAACTTGGATTTTAGTTTTGTGAAGGGTGATAAGTATGGATCTATTTTCATTTTATTTTTTTAACATGTAGATATCCAGTTAGCCCCGCACCATTTGTTTAAGATGCTTTTATTTTTCTATTGTATGGCTTTGGTTTCTTTGTCGAAAATCAAGTGTCCATAAGCTTGTGAGTTTATGTCTGGATCTTTGATTAGATTCTGTTCACTAACCTGTCTGTTTCTGTACTAGTATCTTGCAGTTTTTATCAGTATTGCTCTGTAGTACAACTTGAAGTCAGGGATAATGATTCTTCCTGAAGTTCTTTTATTGTTCCGAATTGTTTTGACGATCCTGGGTTTTTTGTTTTTTCATATGAAGTTGAGAATTGCTCTTTTAAGGTCTATAAAAATTTGTGTTAGAATTTTGATGGGAATTTCATTAAATCTGTAGATTGCTTCTGGTAAGATAACCATTTCACTATGCTCATCCTACTTTTGACATGGAGAGGCATGGGAGATCTTTCTATCTTCTGATATCATCTTCAATTTCTTTCTTTCTTTTTTTTTAACAATTAAAAGAGCCTTAACACATGTACTAACCCTTGTTTGAATTCAGATCCCATCTTTATCTCTTGCTAACATAACATCATAGAGAACTGCAGCTAACTTCCAAATATGTCTCTGAAAATGTCCAGAACCAGCCTTCCAAATGAAGACTGTTATTTCCAATATTGGATTGATTTCTAGACCAGTCCATGATTGAGTCCGAACAACTGGTCACATTTAAGAAAAATACAGAAGTCATTATAACTTCTCTTTTTGATTCTCTGTTCCACAAGGTCTAAAAACTTGAGACAAGGCAACTTGTCCCATCTGTGCTATAGACAAGCAAAGGTGGGTTGGGAACATATGTCTAATACAACTTCCCAGTCACCATTGTCAGGGAACTCAGCAAGTTCACAGGTCTGTATCATTCATTGTCCCAGAATCAGCATGTCTTACCCATTGCTCTGGCAGCCACCATGCTCCTTCAGCATCCTGCAGAAAAAACACAGACATGCCCCTTCCCATATTAAATACCTGATCGGGATCATGCCATACATATATCTGTAAGTGGATGTTTCTCTTTCACCTAGGCATACATATGCCTAGTTGTAGAGTGCCATAGACACTCAGCAGAAAGTTCCTTGGCATCAAAATTTAAAAAAAAATTAAAATAAAAAGAACATGATTTAAATAAAACTGTGGTGTATGGGAATATACCTCTCCCTTTTTTATTTTATGAGGATATTGTTTTAAAGTTCCATGGCCCCCTGTTATTTATATTTATTTATTTATTTATTTATTTATTTATTTAATATTTTATTTATTTGCATTTCAGATGTTATCCCTTTTCCCCATTCCCCCTAATCCCAGTCCAGAAACCCCTTATTCTGTCCCCCATCCTGCTACTTCTATGAGGGTGTGCTCCCACCCATCCATTCACTCCCCTGTCCCCACACTTAAATTTCCCCACACTGGGGCATCCAGCCTTCATGGAACCCAGGACCGCCACCTATCCTACCAATGCCTGACAAAGCCATCTTTCACTACATATACAGCTGGAGCCATGGGTCCCTCCAAACATGTTCCCAGGCCGGCAGTTTAGACATTGGGAGTGATGGTTGTTTGGTATTGTCGCTCTTCAAATGGGGCCACAAGCCCCTTCAGCTCCTTCAGTCTTCTCTCTACATCCTCCATTGGGGACCCCATGATCAGATCAATGGTTAGATGCAAGCATCCACCTCTAGCACAGCCTCTAAGGTATATCAAGCTCTTACCAGCATGCACTTCCTGGCATATGATGGATCCCCAGGTAGGGCAGTCTCCAGATGGCCCCTCCTCCAGGCTCTGCCCACACATTGTCTCCTTACTTGCTCCCGTGAGTATTATGTTACTCCTTCTAAGGAGGACCAAGGCACCCACACTTCTGTCTTCCTTCTTCTTAAGCTTCAAGTGGTCTGTGAGTTGTATCTTAGGTATTGTGAGCTTTTGGACTAATAACCACTTATCAGTGAGTGTATACCATGTGTGTTCTTTTGTGATTGGGTTACCTCACTCAGGATGATATTTTCTAGTTCCAACCATTTGCCTAAGAATTTCATGAATTCATTTTTTTTAATAGCTGAGTACTACTCCATTGTGTAAATGTACCACATTTTCTGTATCCATTCCTCTGTTGAAGGACATCAGGTTCTTTCCAGCTTCTGGCTATTATAAATAAGGCTGCTATAAAATAGTAGAGTATGTGTACTTGTCATATGTTGGAGCATCTTTTGGGTATATGCCCAGGAGTAGTATAGCTGAATCCTTACATAATACTATGTCTAATTTTCTAAGGAACTGTCAGATTGATTTCCAGAGAGGTTGGTCGAGCTTACAATCCCACCAACAATGGAGGAGTATTCTTCTTTCTCCACATCCTTGTCAGCGTCTTCTATCACCTGAGTTTTTGACCTTAGCCATTCTGACTGGTGTGTAGTGAAATTTCAGGGTCATTTTAATTTGAATTTTCCTGATGACTAAGGATGTTGAACATTTCTTTAGGTGCTTCTCAGCCATTCGAGTTTTCTTAATTGACAATTGTTTGTTTAGCTATGTATCCCATTTTTATAGGATAATTTGGTAGTCTGGAGTCTAATTTCTTGAGTTCTTTGTATATATTGGATATTAGCCCTCTATCTGATGTAGAATTGTTAAAGATCTTTTCTGATATCTGTTGGTTGTCATTTTGTCCTATTGACAGTGTCCTTTGCTTTACAGAAGCTTTGCAATTTTATGAGGTCTCATTTGTCAATTATTGCTCTTAGAGCATAAGTCATTGGTGTTCTGATCAAGAACTTTTCCCCTGTGCCCATGTGTTTGAGCCTTTTCCCTACTTTCTCTTCTATTAGTTTCAGTGTGTCTGGTTTTATATGAAGATCCTTGATCCACTTGGACTTGAGCTTTATACAGGGAGATAAGAATGGATTGATTTGCATTCTTCTACATGTTGACCTCCAGTTGAACCAGCACCATTTGTTAAAAATGCTGTCATTTTTTTCCCCCACTGGATGGTTTTAGCTCCTTTGTCAAAGATCAAGTGACCATATGTGTGTGGGTTCATTTCTGGGTCTTCAATTCTGTTCCACTGATCTTCCTGCCTTTCTCTGTACCAATACCATGCAGTTTTTATCACTATTGCTCTGTAGTACAGCTAGCGATCAGGGATGGTGATTCCTCCAGAATTTCTTTTATTGTTGCGAATAGTTTTTGCTATCCTGGGTTTTTTGTTATTTCAAATGAATTTGGAAATTGCTCTTTCTACCTCTGTGAAAAATTGAGTTGGAAGTTTGATGGGGATTGTATTGAGTCCGTAGATTGCTTTTGGCAATATGGCCATTTTTACTATATTAATCCTACCAACCCCTGAACATGGGAGTTTTTTCATCTTCTGAGATCTTTTTTAATTTCTTTCTGTAGTAGAAGGGATTATTTGGCCCCCAAATTTGTCACGGTAAATCTCCTACCTGATTGAGACCAGTAAAAGAAAACACAACTAAATAATTATGGTATAAATAGCACACCTAGATTGGGCAGATTTACCGCTACACTACTCTAATCCCGGCTATGAGATCCCTTATAACTTGCAATTATCCCAGGCCGCATCCTTGTCCTCCAAGCTCTGGCTCCTCCGTCATTGGCTTCCTTCTATCTCGGCTTCCTTCTGCCTGCTTCCTCCTGCTTCTTCCTCTTTTTCTCCTCCTCTTCCTCTGCTTCTGCCTCCTTTTATATCGAATTCCTCTCACTCTCTCCTCCTCTAAGCCTTTTTCTCCTCCTCCCCTTCTACTGCCCAATCTCTGGCTCTAGCTTTATTTTACAGGTTTTAATTGGACAGAAGGTTTACAAGACATCACTTGTGTACAGATTCAATCATCCTCTGCAGCCCCTCCCAGAAGGGTGGAACTAGGATCAAAATACAAGGCTGGGGCTATCTACAACATTGATTCAGTCCTCCTCTGCACCCCCTCCTAGGAAGGTGGAACTAGGATCAAAATACAAGGCTGAGGCTATCCACAACATCTTTCTTCAGAGATTTGCAGTTCTTGTCATACAGATCTTTCACTTGCTTGGTTAGATCTACACCGAGGTATTTGTATATTATTTGTGACTATTGTGAAGGATGTCATTTCCCTAATTTCTTTCTCAGCCTTTGATTAGAGGAAGGTTACTGATTTGATTGAATTAATTTTATATCCAGGCTTTTTGCTGAAATTGTTTATCAGGTTTAGGAGTTCTTTAGTAGATGTTTTGGGGTCACTAAAGTCTACTATCATATCATCTGCAAGTAGTAATATATTCACTTCTTCCTTTCCAATTTGTATCTCTTTGACCTCTTTTTGTTGTCTAATTGCTCTGGCTAGGACTTCCAGTACTACATTGAATAGGTAGGGAAAGAGTGGGCAGCCTTGTCTAGGCCCTGATTTAAGTGGGATTGTTTCAAGTTTCTCTCCATTTAGTTTAATGTTGGCTACTGGTTTGTTGTTTATTTACTATGTTTAGGTATGGATGTTGAATTCCTGATCTTTGCAGGACTTTTATAATGAAGGGATGTTGAATTTTGTCAAATGGTTTCTCTGCGTCTAGTGAGATGATCATGTGGTTTTTATCTTTGAGTTTGTTTGTATAGTGGATGATGTTGATGGATTTCTGTATGTTGAACCATCCCTGCATTCCTGGGATAAAGCCTACTTGATCATGATGGATGATTGTTTTGATGTGTTCTTGGATTCAGTTTGCAAGAATTTTATTGAGTATTTTTTCTTCAATATTCATAAGAGAAATTGTTCTTAAGTTCTCTTTCTTCGTTGGGTCTTCATGTCATTTAGGTATGAGGGTAATTGTGGCTTAATAGAACAAATTGGGTAGTGTTCCTTCTGTTTCTATTTTGTGGAATAGTTTGAAGAGAAATGGTATTAGGTCTTTATGGAAAGTCTCATAGAATTCTGCACTAAATCCATCTGGTCCTTGAGTTTGTTTGGTGGGGAGACTTTTAAGGACTGCAGCTATTTCTTTAGGGTTATGGTATTCTTTAATTGGTTTATCTGATCTTGATTTAACTTTGTTACCTGGTATCTGTGTAGAAAATTGCCCATTTCATCCAGATTTTCCAGTTTTGTTGAGTATAGTCTTTTGTAGCAGGATCTGATGATTTTTTCAATTTCCTTGGTTTCGGTTGTTATGTCTCTCTTTTCAGTTTTAATTTTATTAATTTTCATACTAACTCTGTGCCCTCTGGTTAGTCTGGCTAAGGGTTTATCTATCTTGTTGATTTTCTCAAAGAATCAGCTACTGATTTTGTTGATTCTTCCTATACTTCTTTTTGATTCTATTTGGTTGATTTCAGCTCTAAGTTCAATTATTTCCCATCTCTTGGTGTATTTGCTCCTTCTTGTTCTAGAGCTTTCAGGTGTGCTGTCAAGCTACCACTGTATGTTCCCTCCAGTTTCTTTTTGTAAGCACTTAGATGTGGAGAGCTGGTACAGCGCCTTATGGAGAGCCGGTACTGCGTCTTAAAGATGGCGCCTGGCACTTTGCCGCTTGAGCGATAAACAATTCCATATTTAGGCATGAGGCTGTGCTTGAGAGTGGCGTGATCAACAGGCTATGTAAGAGACCTATGGAGATCGGCCACGCAGCGGTCGGTCGGTCATTGGCTGTGGCACAGGTATAACAGTGAGAGCCGAGGGGTGGGAGGTGAGTCAGTCTGGAGAATCCTGAGTAAACTGCCTTGAGAAGGAACCTGGTTGTCCTGTGCCTCATTTCTGCTGGTCAGGAGGGGCGTCGGACACTTAAAGCTATGAGTTTTCCTCTTAGCACTGCTTTCATTGTGTCCCTTAAGTTTTGGTAAGGTGAGCCTTATGTTTAATTAAATTTTAAAGAGCCTTTAATTTCCTTCTTTATTTCTTCCCTGAGCAAGGTATTACTGAGTATAGTGCTACTCAGGTCCATAAAGCTCATGAAGAATGAAGACCAAGTGGGGGGGGCCTACAGTCCCTCTTAGAAGAAGTAACAAAATACTCAAGGGAACAAATATGGATGCAAAGTGCAGGACAGAAACTGAAGGAGGGGCTGTCTGCAGACCATTCCACCTGGGTATCCATCCCATGTGCAGTCACCAAAGGTAGATGATGACATGGGTGTCAGGAGGTGCATGCTGACAGGAGCCTAACATAACTGTCTCCTTAGAGGTCTGCAAGAGTCTGACATATTCAGAGGCGGATGCTCACAGCTAACCATTAAACTGATCATGGGGTTCCCAACAGAGAAGGTAGAGTGAAGACTGAAGGAGTAGAAAGGATACAGGACCCCATAAGGAGAGCAACAATACCAACCAACTAGGGCCCCCAAGGTCTAAACCACCAGCCTGGGAGCGCTTAGGGAGGGACCCATGGCTCCAGCTATATATGCAAGGGAGCTTTATATAAGTGGGAGAAGAGATTCTTGATCCCATGAAGGCTGGACATAGTGGGGGGTGGTATTCAAGGGTGGGGAGGTGAGGTTCTGTGGAGGGTGGTTGTGGGTACACCATCATAGAGGCAGGAGGAGGGGGAAAGGGATAGGGAGTTCCTGGGAGGGAGGGGGGAAAGTGGGTAAGGGGAAACACCTGAAATGTAAATAAAGGTTCCAAAAAAAACTCTTTGTAAAGTCCATAAAGATAGGTTCTACATGAAAATGCACCCCCAGACAGAGTTATTAAATTAACAGGCTGGCAAACCAAGGATGGGTAAGATTCTGCACAGAGCCTTACCAACCTAAGGCAGAAGTACATTGCTGTGGATAATGCATATTTCATGACAGGTAAGGAAGGCATTCTTGTCATAACGACCGAAGACATGCTGTCTTCTTAATGAAAATAAGGGGGAGGGTTGGGCAGCCTTTGGGGCTGCTTGGCAAGAATCTGACATTGGTCAAAGACAAGGAAATGGGCTGCTTTGCAGGAATATGACATTGACCAAGGACAAGGAAATAGGCTTCAGGCAGGAATCTGACATTAGGCTTCAACAAAGAAGTAATTTCAGGCAGGAATCTAAATCTTAGGCTAGAACCAAGAAATAATTTCAGGCAGGAATCTAAATATTAGGCTAGAACAAAGAAGTAATTTCACACAGGAATCTAAATTTTAGTCTAGAACAAGGAAGTAGGCTTCAGACATGAAAATTACTTGGGGCTAGAACAGGGAATTAGGCTCAGATACTTTGGTCATCTTGATAAGCCCTTAGAAACAGTGATCACAGGAGTGTTCACATAATTGGGTTTAATACCTTGCTTGTTTTTTTTGACTATTTGTCTGTATTGTCTTGCTTGTTCCTTGAATATTTGCGTCTATTGTATTGCTAGTTCTTCAACCTAGAACTTACCTTAATACATGCATATAGTTAAAATGGTATAAAAGCAAAAAGGAGAAGGAGGGATGGCATGGGGGATTCTAGGGAGGGAAATGGAAAAAAGGATGACATCTGTATTGTAAATAAATAAAATATACAATAAAATATTTTTTAAAAGATAGGTTCTATAGATTGACTGACAAAAGCAGATTTATGATTGACTTAGAAAAATTAATCACAATAAGAGTTTGAAGGGAGGTCTGGCATCACAAAAGCCTATAGCCACACAGATAGTACAAAGGTCACTATGCTATCAGCCTTCTGGGTAGAAAACAAGTTTGCATTCCTTCCCTTAAAGGAATAACTCTGTGTATCTAACATCAAAGACTCCTGTTCCCCCTACAAAGTATTGGTCTTGTGATTAGCTACCTTATCTGATGTTGTAAAGACCAATACAGAATCCCTACAACTGGGATGGAAACTAGGAAAATCACTGGAGATACCAATAGACTGAAGCTGAATCCTGCCAATTGTGCTCATTAAAAAAACACAAACAAACAAACAAACAAAAACAAACAAAAACTTTTAAAATATACTGTTTTTTTTCCCTCCAAACCCTATAATTTACCATATCTTGCTCTCTTTCAACTTCATGGCTCTTTTTTCACTATTACTGAATACGTGTGTGTGTGTGTGTGTGTGTGTGTGTGTGTGTTACATATAGAGAGACAGACACACTATACATATTCCTAAATATAATCTGTTCAGTATGTATAATGTCAATTTTATTGTTTTCAGAACAGACCATTTGGTGCTCTTTGAAGATTGTAAATGTTCAAAAAGTGTGAAGAACCATATCATATATCTGGCACAATTCTCTCTGGGTTGCCATATTCCTGTGCTGATGGCCTCATCACATCCCTGTGATGCAGACAGAGTTCATATCTAGGATTTGTGTTTAAGAAAACCCTTTAAAATAAGACTATTTGAGAGTTAACACCTACCACTTTGCTTTGGGATATGAACACTATTACAGTGTCTGGCTTGTAGTTGTGTGTCAGCTAGCATCACTTAGACATTCTGATCTTGTAGAGGGAAATCAGTTTGTCCAACTTAATCAGTGGAGCTGGGTATCCCAATGGCTTAT